>CAUOFW020000001.1:5000175-5098983 GCA_963454935.2 Ilex paraguariensis
GCAACCCAGCAGTGGGCTGATGAACAGTGACCCAATCTTACTTGGTTTGTTGGTTTGTGACGGCTAATAATATTGGTTTGTGGGTTTGTTGGCTGTCACGGGTGCTTAGCTGTATTGGTTTTTGGGTTTGATTGTGGGTTGGTTTGATGGAGGCAGTCGGTGTAGACAGGCTAGTCAGTTGGTTTGTGGTTGCTAGTTTTGCTGTGTAGGCAGTCGGTGCTTTATGGAGGCAGTCGGTGCAGTGGGTTTATGGCTGTCGGTGGACAGGTGGAGTGTTGCGGCTAGGGGCTGGGCAGCAGGCTTTATGGAGGCAGTCGGTGCAGTGGGTTTGTGGATGTCGGTGGACAGGTGGAGTGTTGCAGCTAGGGGCTGGGCAGCAGGTTTGGTTCAGCGTTTTTCTATTTCGCTGGTTTTGGTTCGCTGGTACGGAGTCGGTGGATGTTTCTGGTTTTGATTTCAGTCGGTGTGGTAGGTCTGGTGGCCTGGGTGTGTCGCTGGAGGTTGGGTANGAAAGCTCATAAACACGAACTCCCCGTCCTGACTGAGAATATATCTCTGATAATGCACTTCATAGCTTCGAAACAGAGCTATGAAACTGGTGGATCCTGCAAACAGACGNGGTGGAGTGTTGCGGCTAGGGGCTGGGCAGCAGGCTTTATGGAGGCAGTCGGTGCAGTGGGTTTGTGGATGTCGGTGGACAGGTGGAGTGTTGCAGCTAGGGGCTGGGCAGCAGGTTTGGTTCAGCGTTTTTCTATTTCGCTGGTTTTGGTTCGCTGGTACGGAGTCGGTGGATGTTTCTGGTTTTGGTTTCAGTCGGTGTGGTAGGTCTGGTGGCCTGGGTGTGTCGCTGGAGGTTGGGTAGGCTGTCACTGGGTTGCTAGGTGTGGCTGAGGGACTGGGGGCTGTTGCAGATTGTTTGAGCAGTGGAATGGTGGCTGCTGGGAAGGTGATGAAGGCTAGGGTTAAGGTTAGGGTTAGGCTTAGAGATGGAGGCTAGGGTTTTGGCTCTGATACCAACTTGAAATATGTGAAAGGGATACTCAAACTCAAAGTAGAGTCCTGTATATATAGCCAAAAATAATACAGAGTGACTTAAACATCCTTGTAGTTTAGGCAAAATATAAAAATCATAGTAAGGGTAAAAAAGAGAAAAGAAATCCTAATAAACCTAGACTATCTATACTCCAACAGGGTCCCACCATACACTTGTTTTGTCAGCACATGAAGCTGAAGAGGTTAAAGCCCTTTTTCCCAGTTCTTGTCTTATTTCCCATATTTCTTGTCTTATTCCCCATATTTCTTGTCTTATTCGTCTCCATGATGCGTCCATACCCACAATGAGAATAACGCAAGACGAGTTGAATAACTGAAGCACCTTGTATTCCTTAGCAGCAGGTTTGAACTCAAAAAAATAATTGGAACAACGTATTGGAGGAAGATCCATAATTTCATGAGTAGAGATGTTATCTGCAACCGTGTTAGAGATCCATAGACCTTCTGCCTTGAACTGCCTGATTAGCAAGCTTATCTGCAACCATGTTAACTTCTCTGTAGACATGCTTAAGCTCAACATTTAGCAACCTTAACAAGCCTCTAATCTGACTCAAATAACCTGAAAAAGGCATTATTTCCTAAATGCACCTATATTGTTATATTTTATACTCATTAATTTATTCACTAGGCCCTCAGCTTCAATTTAATTGGATACCTTGTCAAGGCAAACATGACGTGTCTGAGCAGAATTTGAGACCGTTTGACAAGTACTAGCAAGATTGTGAGAATGTTGTCTAATATACCATGTCTAGTAGCCCCGAGCAGAATAGTGTGACTGAAAAGCATAATTGCACCCTTAAAAACATGACGAGGAGTATGATGAGTAGGTATAACTTACTTGATTATCTTTGGGGAGAAGCAATTAAAACGGCTTCATACATTCTTAATAGAGTTCCTAACAAATCTGTTCCAAAAATACCTTTTGAATTATGGACCAATAAAAAATCAAGCCTTAACCATTTTCAAGTTTGGGTTTGTCCTACTGAATTCAAAATCTATAACCCTTTTGAGAAAAAGATTGATCCTAAAACTATTCATTATTTCTTCATAAGTTATCCAGAACATTCGAAAGGATACTGATTCTATTGTTCTACACGTGGTACTAAAATTGTTAAGTCCTTAACAATAAAATTTTTAGAGCTTGATGTTGCTAATATTGGTTGCTCACAACCTATTAGTAAACATGAGTAAGATAAATTTTTTTCTATTCCTTTACCTGTTGTGCAAGAGAATATTATACTTGCTCCTGTTTTTAATTTTTCTTCTCCTGTTGTTGATTCTCCTGTTCCTGCAATTGACCCTTATGTTCCTATTGAAACTCCTCAGCCTTTAGAGCCTACTACTGAAATTTCCTTGAAAATGTCTATAAGACCAAGGAGACCTGTTATTTCAGATGAATATTATGTATACCTTGGAGAAAGTGATTATGATATTAGAGATATTGTTAATCCTGTAACATACTATGATGCTATTACTTGTCTTAAGTCTGATATATAGGTAGGTGCCACGAAATATGAGATGTATTATATGACACATAATGAAGTGTGAGAACTTGTAGAACTTTCTGAGGAATATAAGTCCGTTGGCTACAATTGGGTGCTTAAAACTAAAATGGACTCCAAAGATAAGATTAAAAGATTTAAGGTTAGATTGGTAGCAAAAGGGTATAGCCAGAAGGAGCGTATAGATTTTAATGAAACTTTCTCACCTGTCTCTACTAAAGATTCTTTCAGGACTATTATGGCATTAGTCGCCCATTTTGATCTAGAATATTAGCAGATGGATGTGAAGACAACTTTTCTGAATGATGAGCTTAGTGAAGAAGTTTATATGATGCAACCTGAGCGTTTTAAGGAGAATAAGAAAGAACATTTAGTGTGCAAGTTTAAGAAGTCTATCTATTATCTCAAACAGGCTTCTCGTCAGTGGTACTTGAAATTTGATGAGATAATAAATTATCTTGATTTTGTTGAGAACAAGATGGATTAATGCATATATCTTAAGGTTAGTGAGAGCAAATTTATTTTTCTTATTCTTCATGTTGATGATATTTTGATTGCAAGTAATGATTTGAGTTTACTTCATGAGATTAAGCAATTGTTGTGCAAAAAATTTAATACGAAAGATTTTGGAGAAACATCTTTTGTGTTAGGCATTCAGATTCATCGACATAGGAGTCGTAGATTATTGAAACTTTCTCAAAGGGCATATATCGATCGTGTGCTTGAAATATTTAATATGCATAATTGTAAGTTTGAGGATGTACCTGTTGTGAAATGTGATAAATTATATTTAAGTCAATGCCCAAAAATGATCTTGAGGAGGAGTTTATGAAGAATATACCTTATGCGAGTGATGTTGGCAGTTTAATGTATGCACAGATTTGTACCAGGCCTAACATTACTTTTGTAGTTAATGTTCTTAGTAGATATCTTCCTAACCAGGATTAGATCATTGGGTGATAGTTAAAAAAGTTATGAGATATTTGCAAAGAACAAAAAATTACATGTTTATTTATAAGAGAGTTGATAGTCTTGAGGTGATTGGTTACTTAGATTTAAATTTTGTTGAGTGTCAAGATGATTTAAAATCCACTTCAAGATATATTTTAACGTTAGTTGGAGGAACAATATCATGGAAGAGTATTAAATAAACTCTCTCAACTTCTTCCACTATACAAGCTGAATTTGTAGCTTGTTATGGAGTTGCAACACAAGTTATATGGTTAACAAATTTTATTTTAGGACTTATAATTGTTGATTCCTTCTCTAGACCACTAACAATTTATTGTGATAATAGTGCAGTTGTGTTTTTTTCAAAGAACAATAAACATTCTAGTGGGTCTAAACATATGAAAATTAAATATCATTTTGTTAGGGATATTGTGAAGAAATGTGACATTGTGATCAAAAATATTGATGCAGAATCAATGCTTATTGATCCTTTAACCAACGGATAGAGACTTGTAACTTTTAAGAAACATATTCACAACAATAACATTTTGGGGTCTTTTGATGTACTTGGTTAGTAGAAGTTTATTTACGTGTTAAGAACTTTAGTATTGATTTAATTTCATATGTGATATTTGATACTCATTATGGTTGAAATACATCTATTTGATGAAAAATAAATTTTTGATGATTATCCTTATTGTTAGTATGATATTCTTGCTATGTTATATATGTACACATTTATGACATGTTATTTTATACAAAATCTTAAGACTTGATATATGTTTTAAGTACGACTGTTTTGTCAATTGAGTATGTCTCTAATTATACCATTTTAGAAAATCTTGTAATTTTAAGTTTGGAGACATACTAGTTTATTGTTGAATCTAATGGATTTCTTTAGTTTATTGTTGAAACATGTTGTTAAAAAGAAATTATTTGGAGGTCTGACAATGAAAATAACATATTTATCAGATCATATATTGAGATGTTATTTTCTTGTTACACTGCCACATTTTGATCTATGTCAATAGGATTATTATTTTTTGTAATTATGGAATGGTCATATATCAATAAAGGATGTAAAGGCCGTCCTAGTTCGAAAATAGTAGTTTTATTGGACTGGGTTGTATTTGAGATGATGTCTCAGGACCATATTATTTTTATTGTGACTGTATTGAGTTTTGTTTTATTAGCTCGAGAGTCATTTTTCAAAAAAAATAAAAATAAAATATATATATATATATAATTTTATTTCAATTTTAAATGACTACAATTAATGTTGTCAAAGTGGAAAAAAGTTAGAATTTTTCCTATAATAGACATCCATTGATTGATAGTTAATTTTTAGTTGGTGAAAAATGGGTTGAATTTATAGTTTAATGAGATGAATATAATATTAAGTGATCTATTTTGATGAGTTTATGTTCATCTTTTAATTGGAGTAGTAGAGGCGGTTAAGTTTAGGTCTTAATCTAATTGTAGCCCATAATGGGAGAGTCCATTAGATTTCATTATAAATAGTAAGCTAGGTCCCCTATGCACTTCATAACCCTAATTTGACTTGTCCCATTGAGAGCTGTCTATTACTTTGAAGAAAGAGAGGAAGACCTTGCCTTTTCACGAAAGAAATCCAGAGATCGAGTATCATGATTTATACATATATGTTCTAAATCGTGTATATGATCTAACTCTTGAATTTAGGAGTTCTAAATTTCATATATGAATCATTAAAATATCTTATAGATAAAACAACTAAAGAGATTGAGGTTGAGACTAGGAGAGAAAGAGATTCAGAATCTAGAAATTGAATTGGGTTTGGCGAAGCAATTGATAAATTTGGGGTCATAATCGAAAAAAGGACTTTAGATCCAAGATTGGAAGGTTTGAGATTAAAAGAAGATAGAAAGCTTAAGGAGATTGATTGTGATTTTGAAAACTAAACAAAGATAGCAAACGCAAAAGAAGAAAGTGATGGAAAGGAAGAAAATTAGGAAAATTGGTGGCGTTGGCGGAGTTTCAGATGTTCCTCATGACTTAGCGGTCGAAGTCCTCAAGAAGCTTCCAGCCAAGTCTCTCATGCGATTTAAGTGTGTGTCAAAACTCTGGCGCTCAACAATCGATGACCGTCGCTTTTCGAACGATCACCGAGCTCTTTCCTGTTCTCGCACCAGCGTGCTTTTGATATATCCTAACAGAGACAGCGACAGACACATCAATTACTTACACTTGTTCAACACAGCCTTCCTGGGCCATAAAAGCGGACCAGTTCTCAATCACCACTTTACTGTGTCCCTGTTGGAGTACACTAGATTTACGGAGGTCATTAACGGCCTTTTTTGTTTGTACGGTGATGATCGCCTCTCTCTCTGCAACATCTCTACTCATGAAATTATGGATCTTCCTCCAATACGTTGTTCCAATTACTTTTTTGGGTTTGAACCTATTGCTAAGGAATACAAGGTGCTTCAGTTACTCAACTCGTCTTGCGTTATTCTCACTGTGGGTAAGGACGCATCATGGAGACGAATAAGACAAGAAATATGGGAAATAAGACAAGAAATGGGAAAAAGGGCTTTAACCTCTTCAGCTTCATGTGATGACAAAAAAAATTTTTTGCTGGGACCAATCAAATGACATGGCGTGTGTCATGTCATTTGGGTTGTTGATTTTGGGATTTGTTTGAGCTATAGAGCATTGCTCTTACAGTTTACCGGAATAAAAGTTTTCAATCTGGGGAGCTCATATATGCACAGAGTAGGGTGGTAGGATCCTACCCGACCACATAAATCTCTTTTACATTTGGATTTGTTTTTCTTTGTCCTTAAATGTTTGTAGTTACAAAAATCATGATTGTAGAGAAATGAATTGAATGTTAATGCAATCTTACTGACTTGTTTGCTTAAGTTCTTGTTCAACTACTCTAAAGTCTATATGAGTAAAACTAAGAGATATTATTTGTTAACAGTAATGTTACACTGATTAAATTTTGGGATAAAATTTGAAATCCAAATGACATAGCGGTTGACTTGAACTTCTTTATTTGATGTCATGTCATTTGGGCCCCAATAAAGACTCTAAATAATATGCCACCATGTCATTTGGGCTCCAAATTTAGTCTCATAATTTAGTCAGCATAGCATTGCTGATTGGTCAAACATGGGTCTTAATGCTTCATTTTACAATGAGAAATGCTATTGAGACTTCATCTATTGACCTAATGAATAGTTGTCATTGAATTTGGTAATGGACCCTAGTATTAATTGAGTTTTATTACTAATTTAATGGTTATAATGTATTAAGTTAACAATAAGATCAATAAATTAAGTTTAAATAATAATTTTCTTTTATAATAAAAAATAATATTTGAATTTAATTTATTAATTTTATTTGTTGGTCTAATGTAGGTATCGGCTCTCAATCAATAGTAGGGCCCTTCATAAATTCAATAATAAAGAGTGATTAAGTCTTAACAAAATGGGTCCAAAATAATAATGCTTTTGACAATATCATAATTTGTTCAAAGTTTTGATGCCTTCGGGTAAAGAGCTTGTTATTTTATAGTATGCAGATTAGGTTTGAAGATTTGCTGCCTTAAACTTCCTTGAAAACAGTTGTAAAAATATTCATAGTAGTAATAAAAACATTTAGAAATGTGATTAATTACCCATAAAAATAATAATTTTTTTCTGTATAAAATAATTGTAACAATAAAAATAACAAATTTATTTGATTATAAAATAAACCACCAAAAGTATAAAAGTATTCACAAAAATAACAAATTTTAGATACAGCACCAACTTTGGGTACCATAGGCAAGTCTTAACATTCGGTTCTTGCTTGCCATGATTAATAGACTAAGCAGACCAGAGGTTCACGTCGAGTTGGCGGCAATGACAGCTAACAAATCTCATTGGGTCCCAATTGGATGAGCACTGCCAAAATTGAGCATAAACAGCCGTTTAATACTACCAAAACTAAAAAAGTTTGATTTAATTTATTAATTTAATGATATTATTTTATTGTAATATCTAAATTAACATATAATTTTAATATTCGATGGAGTTCACGGTCAATCTAATAATTATAGTAAATTAAATCAACAAATTAAATAAGTAAATAAGTTCAAATAACATTCCTCTAGCCAGTGTTACGATTCTTGATTGATTTGTATACTTATAACGCAGTTTTCACCCTTTTACTTTTAATGCCTAATAAGAAATGGGTTTTTTTTTTTTTTTGNAGGATCCTACCCGACCACATAAATCTCTTTTACATTTGGATTTGTTTTTCTTTGTCCTTAAATGTTTGTAGTTACAAAAATCATGATTGTAGAGAAATGAATTGAATGTTAATGCAATCTTACTGACTTGTTTGCTTAAGTTCTTGTTCAACTACTCTAAAGTCTATATGAGTAAAACTAAGAGATATTATTTGTTAACAGTAATGTTACACTGATTAAATTTTGGGATAAAATTTGAAATCCAAATGACATAGCGGTTGACTTGAACTTCTTTATTTGATGTCATGTCATTTGGGCCCCAATAAAGACTCTAAATAATATGCCACCATGTCATTTGGGCTCCAAATTTAGTCTCATAATTTAGTCAGCATAGCATTGCTGATTGGTCAAACATGGGTCTTAATGCTTCATTTTACAATGAGAAATGCTATTGAGACTTCATCTATTGACCTAATGAATAGTTGTCATTGAATTTGGTAATGGACCCTAGTATTAATTGAGTTTTATTACTAATTTAATGGTTATAATGTATTAAGTTAACAATAAGATCAATAAATTAAGTTTAAATAATAATTTTCTTTTATAATAAAAAATAATATTTGAATTTAATTTATTAATTTTATTTGTTGGTCTAATGTAGGTATCGGCTCTCAATCAATAGTAGGGCCCTTCATAAATTCAATAATAAAGAGTGATTAAGTCTTAACAAAATGGGTCCAAAATAATAATGCTTTTGACAATATCATAATTTGTTCAAAGTTTTGATGCCTTCGGGTAAAGAGCTTGTTATTTTATAGTATGCAGATTAGGTTTGAAGATTTGCTGCCTTAAACTTCCTTGAAAACAGTTGTAAAAATATTCATAGTAGTAATAAAAACATTTAGAAATGTGATTAATTACCCATAAAAATAATAATTTTTTTCTGTATAAAATAATTGTAACAATAAAAATAACAAATTTATTTGATTATAAAATAAACCACCAAAAGTATAAAAGTATTCACAAAAATAACAAATTTTAGATACAGCACCAACTTTGGGTACCATAGGCAAGTCTTAACATTCGGTTCTTGCTTGCCATGATTAATAGACTAAGCAGACCAGAGGTTCACGTCGAGTTGGCGGCAATGACAGCTAACAAATCTCATTGGGTCCCAATTGGATGAGCACTGCCAAAATTGAGCATAAACAGCCGTTTAATACTACCAAAACTAAAAAAGTTTGATTTAATTTATTAATTTAATGATATTATTTTATTGTAATATCTAAATTAACATATAATTTTAATATTCGATGGAGTTCACGGTCAATCTAATAATTATAGTAAATTAAATCAACAAATTAAATAAGTAAATAAGTTCAAATAACATTCCTCTAGCCAGTGTTACGATTCTTGATTGATTTGTATACTTATAACGCAGTTTTCACCCTTTTACTTTTAATGCCTAATAAGAAATGGGTTTTTTTTTTTTTTTGAACAACTGATAAGAAATGATTTAATGTCTGCATTTCTTTCCTTTCCTTTTTTAATATTCCTTTCCTTTGGTGGCCTTGCTAACTTCTCACAATTAGGCCTCACAGCTCATGTGATCTGCACCTTGTCAGAATGCTTCTTTTAATAACGCCTTCATGTATTTATATTATTCATTTTTTCGAGAATTTTACAACTTTTTCCACTCAATTGAAAGAGCTAGTGATCAAGTACAATTACAAAAGGTTACATCATCGTTGATGGATATAATCCGGACATAATCTGAACCTCGGAGGTCGTTGTACAACAAAAAAGAATAACCAAGATATGTCAGCCATGAGCTGCATGTCACCAGTTTGGAAGAATTCCTCAGTTGGCATCACGTTCCTGACAGAACACATGTGCTTTAGCACAGCTGACCTGCATCAGTGATGGGAGCTCTTGCATGGCATTAGCTTTTTACGCACTCAATCACGAATGATTACTCTTTAAATTAAAAACACACTCCACCCACACTTTAAAACTCTCATAAATGAGGGCTTGAGGTAGGCAACAAAATCCTAAGAAGAATTTCTTTCTCTCTGATTACACAAACACTTTGTTTTCAATAAAAACCATCATAACTAACTTTGTTATTGGAGGTGGTTCGGCTGGGATCACACCGATCCCCTACTTTCAGTTTTCTTTGACAAGACGAAAAGCTTGATAGTTGCTGTGCTCCGATAACAAAACTCCAAACTCTGTACAGTCTTGGCCAGTCTTCAGACATTCTGATCTAATTTACTGATCCTTCCATTAGTTCGCGACATCTGTGAGAAATGTTGTTTTCCAATCCTTTTAACACGCTGTTTTCCAACCTTTTCACCAAACTAAACCATGGCCTCTCCACCAGGCCAGAGTAAGAATGTCCCAAGTACCAAAAACGCCGCAGCCACTAACCCTTCAGAAAACCAACCTGATGACTAAGCTGCTGTTGAACATATAGAGGGTGAAGATATTGCTTTGAGTCAACAAGTGAGAGAAATGGTTGAAGCCCTCAAGGTGTTCTTCCAGCAATAGCGGCAAGCACCCGCTCCAACACTTCTTATTCTGCCAAACCACCAAAACCTCCCAACCTCGGTAGAACGAGGATGCCCAACAGGACCCAAACAACAACAGGTGAGCAAAAAAAGTGCGGGAGCAAGAAGAGGTAACGAACAATTCTCTGGATTGGGGAGACTAGATGAGGGATTTTCAAGCTCAGTCAGGAGACTTGAAGTATGCTATTGATAATAAAGTTGTGCCAGCCTCCCGAAGAGAAGAAACCCCCTTAACTCCTGCCATGGTGAATTGCCAATTGCCCCATGGATTCCAAATGCCCCAGATGGAATGTTTTGAAGGAGGCAAAAACCCAGTCGATCACCTTCAAAAGTTCAAAGACTTGATGACGCTGCATGCCTTTCCAGACGAGGTAATGTGCCAAGCATTCCCAACCACATTAACAGGGAACGCTCGCATATGAATTAGTAAGCTACAACCTGGTTCCATTTCCACTTTCTCTCAATTAATTCAGTCCTTTGTGTCACACTTTGTGGAAGGAAAAATACATAGGAAACCATCCACCAATCTATTAAACGTCAAACAATAGAAAGATAAATCTTTCAGAAGCTATGTCACTTGATTTATGAACGAGACCCTGCAAGTGGAGGACCTTGATGAGTGAGTCTCTCTCACTACCTTTTTTGGGGTTGTTAGTACCCCTGCCTTTCTTTACTCTTTAGCAAAGACACCATCAAAAACCATGGCTGAAGACACTATCAGTGCTCGACAAGAGTCTTTTTTTGTTAACAAACCTGAGAAAAGGAGAGTCAAGACACCTAAAACAACTGCTCATCTAGACCACAAGAAGAAGAATAGGAGGATAAACCCCCAACTACCCGCTTCGAGAAGTATACCCCTCTTAACCCCCTATTAGAATATGTACTCCTTCAGGTGGCGATGTCCAGATCCTTAAATTGCGGGGAAAAATAAGTTCAACCCCTAAAAAATGATCACATGACAAATATTTCCATTTTCATCGAGATCATGGCCACAATACTAAAGAGTGCAGAGATCTAAAAGAGCAAATTGAGTCTTTAACATGAAGAGGAAGATTGAGTGCAGAGATCTGTAGGCGAAGAAAGACAGCCAAAAGTCAGGGACTGGGTTCACCAAGACACCATGGACGAGATCAAAGTCCTCCTCAACTCTGAAGAATCACGTCTGAAGAGCAAGCACGTCCTTTGAGGTCTACTGGATCCAGAAGGACAACTGAACCCCAAAATGCCCAAGGACTGAAGGAGTAATTTCATTTTTTGACCAGGATCTTGTGGGAATCCTAATAGCCTATGATGATCCCCTGGTTGTATCATTGACCATTTCTAATTTCAAGGTTAGAAGGGTCCTAGTTGACAATGGAAGCTTAGCCATCGTCTTATACCTGGATGCATTTAAATAGCTCGGTCTTGGAGGAGAAAAAGTAATAGCCAATTCCCCTCTCATTGGTTTCTCGGGGGCAAGAGATTTTCCTCTAGGTTATGTTCTTCTCCCAATCACTGGTAGAGAACCTCGCTGGCAATCCACTATCATGGTCAATTTGCTAATCATGGACTCAGCTTCGTCTTATAATGTTATTATGGGATAGCCATCCATCAATTCATCTGTGTCATCCCGTCAACCTACCATCTGATGCTATGCTTGCCATTCCGGGGGGTATAGGTCAGATCAAGGGTGACCAACTGGTAGCTAGAGAGTTTTATGCAACATCGATGAAAGAAAAAACCTCTAAGGAAGCCTTTCAAATTAGAATTTCAATTCAGGGGAAGATGATAAAAGGGGATCTCCTATAGAGGATCTGGAAGAAGTGGCCCTAGACCTATCAAAACCTGAATAAATAGTCAAATTAGGCACTCTACTCACTCTAGAGCTCAGAGAACGTCTCTTGAAGTGTTTGATTGCTACCTGGGATATATTTTCCTGGGAGCACTCAAATATGACAGGCATAGACGCTAGAAAAAATATAGCTTTGCCCCCATAAAGAAGCTAGGCGATCAATGAGGAGGTGTCCAAACTCCTCAAAACTGACTAGGTTAAAGAATCTAAGTACCTCGAATGGCTAGCTAATGTTGTTTTGGTGAAAAATACATGTGATAAATGGAGGCTCTACGTTGACTTCATTGATTTAAACAAAACATGCCCCAAGGATAGTTATTCTTTGCCGAGAATCAACATCCTTATCAACATCACAGTCGGACATGAGCTCTTCATCTTCCTCGATGCTTATTCAGGATAAAACCAAATCTTCATGGACCTTGCGGATGAGGAAAAGACGTCCTTCATCACTGATCGAGGTATATTATATTATCGAATAATGTCTTTTGGTTTATATAATGGAGGTTCAACCTACCAACGACTAGTAAACCCGATATTTGAGGCACCACTAGGTAAAACCATGGAAGTCTATGTGGATAATATGCTGGTAAAAAGTCTTCAAGACGATCTACATGTCCAACATTTGGAGGAAACTTTTCAAGTTCTCAGGTAGTATAAGATGAAGTTGAATCTTAATAAATGTGGCTACGGAGTCACCTCAGAAAAATTCCTCAAGCTCATGGTAAACAAGTGAGGAATTGAAGCTAAACTAGAGAAGAGTGTCGCCCTTACAAGCATCAAGTCCCCAAGGTCCACCAAGGAGGCACAATAGTTGACGATAAGGCTCGCTGGCCTAAATAGGTTCATTTCCCAAGCCATAGACAAGTGCCTCTCATTTTTCAAAATCCTAAGAAAAAGCTTCGAGTGGACGGAGGAGTGCGAGAAAGCATTTCAGCAGCTAAAACAATGCCTGGCCTTGCCCCCTCTCCTATCCGTTGTAACCCATGGGGAACATCTTTATCTTTACTTGGCTATATCACCTACTGCTATGAACTCGATACTAGTAAAAGAGAAGAATGAGTCGAGAAACAAATCTACTACATCAGTTGGGCACTCTGAGGAGCTGAGGAAAGATATCCCACAATCGAGAAATTGGCCTTCTCTTTGATTATTGCCTCCTAGAGGCTGAGGTCATATTTTCAAGCCCACGAGATCATTGTGTTAACCGACCACCCTTTTTGGCAAATACTCCATATACCTAAAACATCCAAACGATTAATAAAATGGGCCATAAAATTGGGAGAGTTCAATATCAAGTTTTAACCACGTCGGGCTATTGAAGGACAGGATGCAATTGACTTTGTTGTTGAACTCACTCCCTGAGAAGTGCTAACAACACCCCTCTTGCAACATCACCCGATCCCGAACTGGCCAAATGGTCCCTATTCATTAATGGTTCATCCAACAAGCTCAGGAGTGAAGTCAGATTAATCTTGATCTCACTAGCAGAACACAAGTTGTAATACACCCTCAAACTTGGCTTCAAAGCCTCAAATAATGAGATTGAGTATGTGGCCTTCATTGTCGGACTACGCTTTGCCATTGACCTTGGTGTGTGCTGTATTCGAGCTCACAGTGAATCATAGCTTATTATCAATCTAGTCAACGGCCAATAAGAAGCCAAAGATGACAAGGTGATAGTATATCTAGCCAAGGCTCGATATTTTATATTGCAATTTCAAACCTTTTCTATTCAACAAGTATCAAGGTCAGATAATAGCCATGCAGATTCTCTTGCCCAACTAGCTTCTTAAGAGGACTGTGGATAAGAGAAGAGAAATATTCCCCTATAGTAACCTGCACAAGCTTAGCATTGAGGAATCAGAACCAGTGGCAGGAACAATCCAAGTACAAATAGTAACGTGGATGGACCAATATGTATCTAACCTAAAAAATGATGATCTCTCGCTAGAACGAATAGAAGACAAAAGGTTACTCCTAAAGAAGGGAAATTATGTACTGATCCAAGACGTCCTCTACAAGAGAAGTTTATCTCTCCCATACTTCCGTTGTTTAGGGACAGAGGAGGAGACCTATATCCTAAAGGAGATACATGAAGGAATTTGTAAAAATCACTCTAGAGAACGGTCACTCTCTCACAAGGTGTTATAACAAGGATATTATTGGCCCACAATGGCTAAAGATGCATTTACATTTGTAAAAAATTGGGATAAATGCCAAAGATTTGGAAATATCCAGCACACCCCCTCATAGGACCTCAACTCGATCTCCAGTCTTTGTCTATTTGCATAGTGGGGTATCAACATTGTGGGAACTCTGCCTCAAGAAAAGGGTCAATGCTGCTTTACGGTAATAGCTATCAATTATTTCACCAAATGGGTAGAAGTTGAAGCACTAGCTATGATTTATGAGAGGAAAATTATAGATTTTGTCTGGAAATCCATCATATGTCAGTTCAAAGTTCCACAAGCCATCGTCTTGGACAACGGGAAACAGTTCGACTAGAGTGACTTCTGTAGCTTTTACTCTAACTTCAACATAAAAAATCATTTCTCCTCTCCTGGATATTCATAGTCCAACAATTAAGCCGAGGTCACAAATCAAACTTTGCTCCAGAATATCAAGACCAAACTTGAAGAGAAGCAACTTCTATTGGTTGACCTTATCCATGAAGTTCTATGGGCATACCAAACAACCCCTAAGAAAGTTATAGGGGAAAGCCCTTTCATGTTGGCATTTAGTACTGAAATAGTCATTCAAAAAAAAAAATAGGCATTCTTCACATAAAGTCCAACATCACAACCCCTTGAGCAATGTAAAGGACGTAAGAGCAAACCTTGATGCTCTAGAAGAAACCATAAATAAGGCCTCTCTCTGGATAGCCTCTTACTAGCAACATACTACTCGCTATTATAATAGAAGGGTGAAAGAGAAGAGGCTAAGGAAAGGGGACCTCATGCTCAAGAAGGAGTCAGTAGGGGAAAAAGGGAAGTTATCCCCGAATTGGGTAGGACCATACATCGTTGTCAAAGAAGTCCAACCAGGGACTTATCAATTAAAGACCTCCCAAGGGAAAGTACTCCCTCATCCATAGAATGTGAAATATCTCAAGAAGTACTATGTTTGATTGTGAACCTTCTGTTTAGATTTTGATAAAAATTTGATCTTTTCTTGCACCTATTTCTTCTCTGTGAAAAACCAAGAGGCGAAAGTCTATCGAGGTGAGAGCCCACAGAGGTAAAAGCCCACCGAGGCAAAATCTAGAGGCTAAAAGCCTAAGGCGAAAGCTCGAGGCAAAAAGCCCACCAAGGCAAAAGCATCCCATGCGAATGCCCACCCAAGGAAAAGCCACTGAGATGAAAGCCCACCAAGGCGAAAGCCCACCGATGTGAAAGGCTACCAAGGAGAATGCCCACCGAGGCGACAGCCCAAGGCTAAAATCCAACCAAGATGAAAGCCCATCGAAGCGAAAATCCACTATGGCGAAAGCCCATCTAGAAAACCAAGCGAGTCAAGTAAGTACGAATGACTCTAAATTCAATACTTTTTAGGTTTTATACTTTACCTCAGAGAATGGTTGTCAGATTTCAATTCCTAAATAGGATATTTTATGATGATACTCTCTAGTTCAGAGCACAACTATCAGTTGCCTTGAATTAAATCCCCAAGCTTAAAAGGTTTACAATTCCTATATCCTAATCAAACCCTTAGGTGTCAAAAACAAAACTCTAATCTCGAGTTCTTTTATTCTAACTTAGAATCTTTATATACATACCTATTCTAACAAAAGATCCCGGATTATAAAATAATGAATATTATAATGGAGACACAAACAAAAATAAGTCAATATAAGATGCACAAAAACCTATAACATACACTAGACTGTCAAAAAGAAGAGAATTATAAAGTTCACAAAAAAAGAACAAAGAGAAAAGGAACCCTAGTTTTCTTCCACATTCTCCTCCCCTTTATTAGCCACCTTAGCCTCTTGATCATCCCCTTTAGTATCCACTTGAATCATGCTGAAGTTGATCTCTATGAATTTTGCGAAGGCTTGAGCATAGAAGGCTTCATATCCTCCCAAAAAGACCTGACCCATCTCCGCAAGAAAGTCCTCGTCATTCTTGTATTGGGCCACGACCTTCTTTTCTCTAGCCACTATTTCATTCTCCTTCTCAATCAGGGCGAGGCTTAGCTTGGAGAATTTCTCCTCTAGCTCCTTGGTACACTCCATCTCCTTCAGCATGGCTTCACTAGACTTGGCTGCCACACTAGCAGCATCAGCTGCCGTATTCAAAAGAACATTTCTCTCTTTCAGCACTTTCTCCAAGAGAAAATCCTTCTTGGAAAGGTTGACCTTCAATGATAATTTGGACTTGTGAAGTTTAGAAATTAGTCCTTCTCTTTCTCACTCTGGGTAAGGCTCAGCTTGGAGAATTTCTCCTCTAGCTCCTTGGTATGCTCCATCTCTTTCAGCATGGCTTCACCAGACTTGGCTACCACACTAGTAGCATTAGCTGCCTAATTCAAAAGAACATTTCTCTCTTTCATCACCTTCTCCAAGAGAAAATCCTTCTTGGAGAGGTTGACCTTCAAAGACATTTCAGACTTGTGCAGTTTAGAAATTAGGGCAACTGAAGCCTAGTCCCCAAAACTTAGTGAGGACAAAAGCTTGGCCAATTGCAAAGTGCAACAGATGCTATAATAATAATACTAAAATAAAAACAAGTAAGAGGAAAATTAAACCAACATACTCCACTTACCTTCTGGCAAGCCCTAGCATGGATCTTAGGGGGACCTAAATCCTTCAGTTTTTCAATAGCCTCCCTAGTCTCTCTACACTGAACCCAGGCCATGACGTTGTCTAGGGGGCCTGAAAGGAGGGTCACCCTGAACTCTGAAGAATTCTTTGGTGGCCACCAGCTAAGGAAGCCTCGAAAGAATCAACTGCCCTGGTCTTCTTCGATAGGTCGACTATTAGAGTTAGAGTCTTGTCTTGAATGGTCACAATCCCTGCAAAAGACATGATCTTCAGTGTCTCACTAGATCCCCCAACTCTAGAGCTCCCTGCTCTAAATCCCGANCCATGCGAATGCCCACCCAAGGAAAAGCCACTGAGATGAAAGCCCACCAAGGCGAAAGCCCACCGATGTGAAAGGCTACCAAGGAGAATGCCCACCGAGGCGACAGCCCAAGGCTAAAATCCAACCAAGATGAAAGCCCATCGAAGCGAAAATCCACTATGGCGAAAGCCCATCTAGAAAACCAAGCGAGTCAAGTAAGTACGAATGACTCTAAATTCAATACTTTTTAGGTTTTATACTTTACCTCAGAGAATGGTTGTCAGATTTCAATTCCTAAATAGGATATTTTATGATGATACTCTCTAGTTCAGAGCACAACTATCAGTTGCCTTGAATTAAATCCCCAAGCTTAAAAGGTTTACAATTCCTATATCCTAATCAAACCCTTAGGTGTCAAAAACAAAACTCTAATCTCGAGTTCTTTTATTCTAACTTAGAATCTTTATATACATACCTATTCTAACAAAAGATCCCGGATTATAAAATAATGAATATTATAATGGAGACACAAACAAAAATAAGTCAATATAAGATGCACAAAAACCTATAACATACACTAGACTGTCAAAAAGAAGAGAATTATAAAGTTCACAAAAAAAGAACAAAGAGAAAAGGAACCCTAGTTTTCTTCCACATTCTCCTCCCCTTTATTAGCCACCTTAGCCTCTTGATCATCCCCTTTAGTATCCACTTGAATCATGCTGAAGTTGATCTCTATGAATTTTGCGAAGGCTTGAGCATAGAAGGCTTCATATCCTCCCAAAAAGACCTGACCCATCTCCGCAAGAAAGTCCTCGTCATTCTTGTATTGGGCCACGACCTTCTTTTCTCTAGCCACTATTTCATTCTCCTTCTCAATCAGGGCGAGGCTTAGCTTGGAGAATTTCTCCTCTAGCTCCTTGGTACACTCCATCTCCTTCAGCATGGCTTCACTAGACTTGGCTGCCACACTAGCAGCATCAGCTGCCGTATTCAAAAGAACATTTCTCTCTTTCAGCACTTTCTCCAAGAGAAAATCCTTCTTGGAAAGGTTGACCTTCAATGATAATTTGGACTTGTGAAGTTTAGAAATTAGTCCTTCTCTTTCTCACTCTGGGTAAGGCTCAGCTTGGAGAATTTCTCCTCTAGCTCCTTGGTATGCTCCATCTCTTTCAGCATGGCTTCACCAGACTTGGCTACCACACTAGTAGCATTAGCTGCCTAATTCAAAAGAACATTTCTCTCTTTCATCACCTTCTCCAAGAGAAAATCCTTCTTGGAGAGGTTGACCTTCAAAGACATTTCAGACTTGTGCAGTTTAGAAATTAGGGCAACTGAAGCCTAGTCCCCAAAACTTAGTGAGGACAAAAGCTTGGCCAATTGCAAAGTGCAACAGATGCTATAATAATAATACTAAAATAAAAACAAGTAAGAGGAAAATTAAACCAACATACTCCACTTACCTTCTGGCAAGCCCTAGCATGGATCTTAGGGGGACCTAAATCCTTCAGTTTTTCAATAGCCTCCCTAGTCTCTCTACACTGAACCCAGGCCATGACGTTGTCTAGGGGGCCTGAAAGGAGGGTCACCCTGAACTCTGAAGAATTCTTTGGTGGCCACCAGCTAAGGAAGCCTCGAAAGAATCAACTGCCCTGGTCTTCTTCGATAGGTCGACTATTAGAGTTAGAGTCTTGTCTTGAATGGTCACAATCCCTGCAAAAGACATGATCTTCAGTGTCTCACTAGATCCCCCAACTCTAGAGCTCCCTGCTCTAAATCCCGAAAGTCCTTCCCTTGGAATTTTCACTCTTTTTGCCGGGGGAAGATCCCCCCCCCCCTAGAACGGGCTTTACTCTTAATGCCATAGAAGCCTTCTTAGCCAAAGGTTAACACATAGATCATAAACACTAGAAAAGAAAATCTCAATTAAAAATGTGAGAAAGGGTTAGAACTCCCAAGACAAGAAAAATATGAGAACTCACTTCTTTCCTTAGCCATCAAAACTTTGAAGTCTAGGCAAGAAAACATTAAAGCACACTCCACTCATTTCAAGAGATAGTTGCTAAAATTTGTCCTCTCCGCTGAAAAAGAAAGAGATCATATTAAAAAAGTAGAAGATACCGAAATTACGAATAAAACCTAGAAGAGGGAATTCACTGGAAGAGACCGATACACTCCAAACTTTGGGCACTGAAGCATGATCTCTGGACTATCCCTCCTCTGGACCTAACTCCCAATTCCCAGAAAAGTCAAGAAACCAACGTTTCTAGTTCTTGTTTGAGTCTAGGAGCCCCTTTGCAAGCTTGGGATCCCTTGCTATGTGCTCAAATAAAAATAAGCCTTCTGGGTACACTCTTTCCCCTTATAAAAATAAACAAACTCCTCTACGGTGATAGAATAATATCCCTCACCACTTAGTCTCCATAAAGTCATCAGACCGATAAGGGTTTTTCAGGTGTTAGGTACCATTTGACAGGGGGACATACCTAGCAAAGAGAGAACATACCTAATGAACAAAGGAACGGGGAACCAAAGACCAACTTGTAAGGCTGACTTAGGAAAACACACCCCTCCATACAAAGGAGAACACACCAGCTTGTGCGCAGAGGCAATCGAACCATCACGAAGTTAGGTAGTTAGGTAAGTTGTACCGAGACTTCATAGAGTCCAGAATACTTACCGTATAGCAACACTCTATTTCATGGGCCTACCAAAAGGGAAGACCTATCAACAGAAGGGAAAAAAGAGGGTTCAAAACCCTTATCCCCCTGACCTGCAAATTCAGTCTGTTTTGAATCTACATTAGGGTCAGATGAACTCACTACCATATCCCCACTAATTTCACCAAACATTGTATAACAAATAGAAGGAAAAACTAAACCTTGACATTTAGAAATAGCCTCGATGATTTCCTTTGGGGAGCCTTCTAAGATCAAGGGCCTCTAGAAGAAACTTAGCAAAAGAATTTGGAGGATTGTAAGGGCAAACAATACTATTTGGTTCATTACCAATATACACCAAGATAGGTTCAATGATAATAAAGAGAAAAAAAGGCAAGAGAAAAATAGAGAAACACCTAAAGAAGCCCTCCTTAAAATTTTTAAAGAAAGTGTAAGAAAACTCCAAAATAAAGGAAGAAGGAAAAGAAGAAGATGGGAGAACGTACTTATAATCACCACCATGGGGCTAGATTCATTTAATCCAACGGAGGGGAGCCTAAGGGTCTGAAGAATACCAGAGGTTATGACACATAGCTATGGCTAAAGGCCCATGTCCACCACTTGAAAAGACAACACCGTAAATGGGCCTCCTTTAAAATTTGAAAAGGCACCAAAAAATTGTCATTTCAAAATCCAAGAGAATCCAAGGATTAATCATCAGAACTGTTGAAAGTGAGCTCCGAGGATAAAGGGCAGATCGAATAAATTTCCCATGACCTAAGAGGTCATAAGGAATCGGGGGCTACTAGGGTCTTTTGTGTATTTGAAGAGGTAGTCATTAGAAGAGTCCATAATTTTGGGAGGTCTGTTAATGCATTTTGGAGATTTGTTCATGCATGGCTACATAGAATGCTGAACCGACAAAAGTCGGTTTCTTGCTTGGAGGTAGCTGGCCATGAGTGGTCAGATTCAAGGGCTTTCGATTGGAAACAAAGGTATAAAAAAGGGCTAAGAGTTGCAACTTCATAAGAGAGAGAGAGAGAGAGAGTAAAAAATTGTGTTTTGCTGGGAAAAAAAACCAATAGGTGTGTCACTTGAGCAGAAGCTTCGTTTGTAAGTTCTTTCTAAAGCTTACTATATGTTTCTCTTTTTGGAAAACAAGATAGTCTTCTCCTTTGTATTGCTTGATATTGTGATCATTCTTGATGAAATATAGAGGTGTTCCTTAAGTGAAATTGTTGTAGTAGTGTAGCAGATTTTTATCTCCGTTTTACCTGTTTTTTTGTGTTCCTTTGGAGATCTAATTTGCTTTCAATTCCCAACAAAATTTGGTATCAAAACTAGGTTATGAAATTTGGATTTTGTTTTGTTGAACCAAGGGTTTGCTATTTGTTTGTTATGGCTACAATGAGTAATGTGCTTCAACCCCAATTTTCCAAATTGGGGAAAGATAATTATGGGAATTGGAGTATTCAAATTAAAGTGGTGTTACAATCACAAGATATTTGGAAAATTGTTGAAAAAGGTTACAATGAGCTGACTACAGAGGAAGAGCAAGCATTTACTGATGCTCAAAAGACAGTGATTAAGCAATCAAGGAAGACGGATAAGAAGGCCTTATTCCTACTTTACCAATATTGAGGATAACACTTTTAAGAATCTTTCTTCTGCCACCACCTTGAAGCAAGTTTGAGAAATTTTGAAGAATATGCATAGAGGCATTGGTAAAACAATTCGGATTCGTCTTCAAATATTGCAAAGTGAATTTGAAGGGTTGAATATGAATGGAGCCGAGTCAATTTTGGAGTATTTTTCAAAAATTTTGGTGATTGTGAATCAAATGCAAAGGTACAGACAAGATATTGATGATGTTTGAGTTATGAAAAAAATACTACGAACCTTAACTCCAAACTTTGATCATGTTGTAGTAGCCGTTGAGCAATCCATGGATTTCAAGACTACAAGCGTTGATGAATTGATGGCAAAATTGGATACATGAGTAATGTATTAATAGAAGGACTTTAAGTTCTCTTGAACAAGATCTCCAATCCAAGTTTTCTTTGAAAGACGAAAAAAGAGAATTTCAAGGTAGTACATCTCAGAAAGGAAGAGGTAATGGAATACGAGGTAGAGGTTATGGCAATCAAGGAAGAGGCTACGAAGGTCGTGGAAGAGAATATGCTAATAGAGGTAGAGGAGGAAGAGGCCAATTCACTAACGATGCCAGAAATCAAAAGTCTTATGGTTCAAGGGTTAGAGGACGAGGAAGAGCAAGAGGCAATTATAACAATCAAGGTTTTGACAAGAGAAATGTTGAATGCTTCAATTATCACGACATTATAGCAATAAGTGTTGGACAAGTGCAAATAAAGGTGTTGAAGAACATGAATTATGCTGAGAAAGCAAGTAATGAAGTAGGATCTACTTTATTGTTGGCCTATGATGGATCTGAGGAAGATAATGGCAACGTGTGATTTCTTGATTCTAAGGCAAACAACCTTATGTGTGGCAAGAATCATGTGTTTGTAGAACTTGATGAAATGGCGCAAGGTAAAGTTGCTTTTGGTGATTCCTCCAACATTCTGGTGAAAGGCAAAGGTAAAATTCTTATTAAGCTCAAGAACAACAATCATGATTTTATTTTCGATGTCTATTATGTGCTGGATATGAAGAATAGTATTTTGAGTTTGGGGCAACTTTTAGAAAAGGGTTATGATTTTACCTTACAATTAAAGATGCTCGTGATAATTTGATTGCTAATGTGGAAATGTCCAAGAATAGAATATTTTCTTTAAATATTCAACATGATGCTATGAGATGTTTAAATGCTATTATTAAAGATGATTCTTGGTTGAGACACTTGATACTTGTACATCTTAATTTTGGTGGATTGAAGCTTTTATCTAGCAAGAAAATGGTGAAGGGTCTACCCTACACAAATCATTCGAATGAATTATGTGAAGGGTGTATTATTGACAAGCATCACAGATTAAGCTTCTCAAGAGAAGTCAAGTGAAGAGCATCACAACCCTTGGAGCTTGTGCACACTGATGTTTGTGGTCCTTGAAGTGTGTGTCAAATGCTAAGAATCGCTACTTCCTTAATTTTATTGATGACTATAGCCAGAAGACTTGTGTGTATTTTTTAAGAAAGAAGTCCGAAGTGTTTGAAGTTTTTAAGGAATTCAAGAATCTTATTGAGAAGCAAAGTGGCTATTTTATCTAGAGGTTGAGATCCGATCAAGGTGGTGAATATAGTTCCGATTTATTTGAAGACTATTGCAAGGAGCATAGAATTGTGCATCAATTCATGCCAAGCTACACACCTCAATTGAATGGAGTTGTGGAAAGAAAAAATAGGACTATTCTTGATATGGCTAGAAGCATGTTGAAAGGAAAGAGATTGCGTAGAGAATTTTGGGCCGAAGCCATAACATGTGTGGTGTACTTGTTGAATCGATGTCCAACCAAAAGTGTTCGTTTCAAGACCCCGGAGGAAACTTGGTGTTCATTCAAGCCTAGTGTAGCCTATCTTAGAGTTTTTGGATGCATTGCTTATGCAAAGATTCCCGAAGCAAGGAAGAAAAGCTTGATGATAAAGGTGAAAAATGCATTTTTCTTAGGTATGGAGATAGAATATTGGGGTACAAGTTATACAACCCCATTACCAAGAAAGTGATCATGATCAGAGATGTAATCTTTGAAGAGGAAGATGTGGGATTGAAAAGAAAAAATTTTAGCCACAGAAATGGAACTTATACTTATACTTGAACAAGAAGAGTCAGAAAAAACAAGGGAAGTCCAAAGAGATCCACAAACACCTTCATATGGATCCCCCTCATCTTCTACAAGTGAATCATCATCATCATCAGATTCTAGTTCAAATGAAACACCAAGAAAAATGAGAAGTTTGCAAGAAATTTATGAATCTACGAAAAATATTGAAGGTAACGTGAATTTGTTTTGTTTGTTCATGGATTGTGATCTTTTATGTTTTGAAGAAGTGGTTCAAGAAGAGAAATGGAGAATATAAATGGATGAAGAAATGAAGGCAATTGAAAAGAAAAATACATGGGTACTAGTTAGTCTTCCCCAAGGTCATAAATCAATTGGTGTGAAGTGGGTATATAAAACCAAGAAGGATGCAAATGATGAAGTCCAAAGATAAAAGGCGAGGTTAGTTGCTAAAGGCTACAAGCAAAGGGCCGGAATTGATTAGAAGGTATTTTCTCCTCTTGCTCGTTTGGAAATGATTAGGTTGATGATTTCTTTGGCGGCACAAAACAAGTGGAATATTTACCAACTTGATGTGAAATCGACATTTTTGAATGGATTTCTTGAGGAGAAAATTTATGTTGAACAACCTTTGGGGTATGTGGAAAAGAGACATGAAGATAAAGTGTACAAGTTGAGAAAACCTCTCTATGGATTAAAGCAAGCACCGCTCACATGGAATGCCAGAATTGACAAATACTTTCGTGAGAATGATTTTCAAAAGTGTCCTTATGAACATGCATTATATACGAAGATGGATGGCAATGGAAGTGTGCTACTTGTTTGTTTTTATGTTGATGACTTGATCTTCACCGGGAATGATCCAATGATGTTTGATGAATTCAAGAGAAGTATGATTAAAGATTTGAAATGACTGATATTGACTTAATGTAAAGATGGAATTTTTATTTCTCAAAATAGTTATGCAAAGCAAATACTCAAGAATTTCAAGATGGATTCTTGCAACCCGATGAACATACCTATAGAAATTGGATTGAAATTGAAGAAGAGCATTAATGGTGGAAATGTTGATCCAACTTAATTTAAAAGTTTAGTTGGAAGTCTTCGGTACCTTACCTGCACAAGGTCGGACATTCTTTATGGAGTTGTCTTAATTAGTAGATACATGGAAACACCGGATCAAACTCATCTTAGTGCGGCGAAAAGGATTTTACGTTATATTAGAGGTACACTCAATGATGGTTTATTTTATTCTTGCACTAATAATTTTAGACTTGTTGGAAGTTGGAAAGCTATGCTTCAATCGACTCTCGCTTTATCCACAATTGAAGCAAAATACATGGCAACGGTGGAAGCTGCCAAGGAGGCTTTGTGGTTAACATGTCTGGTCAATGAACTAGGAAAACTTGGAGTGGTATTGTTACAACCAAAATTCAATTCATTTGGCTAGTAATCAAGTTTATCATGCTAGGACAAAGCACATTGATGTGAGGTGTCACGGTCTTTGAGAATAGGTAGAAAATGGCAAGATGAATTTAATGAAAGTTCATACAGAGAACAATGCAGCTGATATGATGACGAACCCGGTCACTTCACAAAAGTTTAAGAATTGATTGAACTTGATCAATCTCTCGCACTGTTAGATTGTTGAAACATCCCAAGTCGTTGGGATGAGGATCTGTATCAAGATGCAAACCTGATGTTTCAGGTGAAGGTCATTGCATTCTTGCTGAGGTGGAGAAAGTTGACAGTTGTTGGCTTGAAGTCTATATTGGCGTAGCCCGACAGAAGAAATATGGTGCTGGTGTGGGCTGTTGGTGGCACCGTTTGTCGGTTGGCTACAAAGAGAAGTCATGAGGACTGCTCCTTGCTTGTTGATGCAGAGAGGCTATGATGGGTTAATACAAAAAAAACAAGGAGCTGTTACAGAAAAGTCGAGGAGGAGGAAGGCAACTTTTGTAAATTTGATTTTTGGCCTTAAGTCATTGCCTTGATAGATCCACTTATTTACAGTTACGCCATCAAGACTTTGCCTATAAATAGGCGGTGCATTCTTGAGTTACAAGCATCCAAAAATCACTCGAATTCTGAGCGTATTTGAGTAGCAATAGTCCAATTAACTCTATCTTTTTTTTGCCATATTCAATGGTGAGATTTGAGTAGGGTGTTCAACGGAAAAAAATAGCTCAGGTTTGGGATAGTAAATTCAAGCAATGAGGCTTGTACTGTATATTCAAATTTTTTTTTGTCACTAGTGAAGAAGGTGACTAGATTACACCTCGTGGACGTAAGCTGGAGTTTTACTGAAGCACGTAAAATATCGATGTTCTTTCTTTGTGTTTTGGTTTTAGTTTTGATTATTTTATTTATTTGTTTTCTCGTAATTATACTGACTAATTTGGTGCGAGTATTTCCCAAGATAACAAACAAAATCACATAAAATACAAAACTCAACTAAAATAAGGGAATTAAGCGACAAGCATCACTAAAATGAATGGTCATGAGGCTTATAATTTGCAATATCATCCTCTCATCATTAACTGTTATGGACGTGCTCATCAAAGGAGTAATTTTTCATCAAGACAAAAGCATGACCACAATGTTTTCATACACAATAGCTAACAGCTCGCGAGTGCTACAATACATCATAGACACCTTGAGAATGTAGATAATTGCAACAATACACATTTGAAGTGAGAGCCATGGACTGCCGGCATTTTGAATCGTCTTTCTCATATTGATTATGACTTTCCTTGAATTATCAATATGGTCCGAGCATGACATTACGCTTAAAAAAAAGCCATTTGATCAAAAGACAAAGAGGGGGCTACTAAAAACAAATATTTGTAAATGATTATAACCGCTTAGAATCAACAAATTGAAGAGTGCGAATTTGGGGCGAAAATCTGTCTCATGTGGTAACCAACACAAGTAATAGTGCACAGTATCCATTCGAGAACATACCAAAAACGTTAAGATCAAACCTCAGTTTTTGGAATTGATTGTAACTCTGGTTGTGATTTGGTATTTGAGCTATACTTTAATTTTATTGAATCTTAACTTTTGATACAATACCAAAAAAAAAAAAATTATGTACTTTCGGAAAATATAAATGACAACCTCGAAAAAGAAAGAAGGAAAGAAAAAAGCATCACAACATTCTCAAAAAAGAATATATGTTCAGCTTATAGCGGTCTTATAAGCTTCTCTCCTAATAATAATGGCTTAAAGATGAGGTGAACGTGCAGATGCTTTGTGGTCAATAATGTTGTCCCTAACAGAGTGGTCGTCACATATACTGTTTATTTTTTTCTTTTAAAATAGTGATCACATATCAAAACAAAACATGCCACATCATGGTTGTTACTTTTACTTCTTAAATTTTGATATTATTGTCCTTATGGGTGAGGTTAGAAAAGTGAGCAGATTTTGGAAGTCTCATGAGAACTCGGATGCATATGGTGAAAGGCATACGATTCGTAGTGTTTTGGGTGAAATTGCCATTGTTGTACACAACTTTTAGTCATTATTCTTAAGATGAAAAAATGGGGAATAACAATGTAGAGTTTAAACAATAAGTAAAATTCCTCAACTTCTGTAATTGTGAAGAAAGTTGATGGATAAGCAACTGATTATGTTACAAAAATATTTGACTTTAAATCTAATTTTATTTGTTCGCATGCCAAAATTAAAGATGCAACAAAATATCGAAGTATAAAAAGATTTTACAGACATGTCAAGCCGACACATAGCACATTGTGTATGTATATGTATACGCCTTTTTCTTTTTTCTTATGAATGGTGGTTGCAATTGAAAACATTAAGGTAAAAATAGTAGAGAATAAAATATTAAAGGTGTGCAGTAAAAAAGTCTTCAATTACTTATTATTAGGAAATAGTTGGTGGTAAACAATTGATTGTATTATGGGAAGAGCCGACTCTGAATTAAATTCTCACCGATCGCTGTTGAAGATATATAAGAGAATCTGAGAATAAGAACACCTGAAAAAACATATCAGGCTAACCCATAAGATGTTGCGAATGCAACTGGGTCCCACCTACAAGATGCCTTGTCTTGTAAAATTGAAAATTTCCCGTGTCACAACCCAACAAATGCTTGCTATTATTGTAATTTGTGAGATGAAAACTTGATTGGTAATGAAAGGCCAGAGGGGATCAACCCCCGTATGTCGATTGAATAGACCTACCATTATCGAAAGTCATGGAGGAAAAGTACTTCCCGATGAAAAAAAAAAATGCATGGTTCAAACTTTTTCTCAACATTTATGGTTTCAAGCGGACAAAACCAAGTTAAGCTTTGGAAAACGAAATCAGCCATGAGACCTGATGAACCTTGATTATTTTTTTTGGGTACATGACTATCTTTGATTTATTAGTGTCTAATTTTAAAGTTCTTATTCTTTAGTTTAAAATTTATTGTTGTACTCGAAACAAACAAATTGTACGAAGCAACTAGAAGAAACGACCACTTATCAGATGATTCTGCAAGCATTTTTTCGCAGAGGAAAATATAAGTAAAAGTTCATATTTAGCGCTTAAGACTAGTTTACATTTATTTCGGATAGGCTGATTCATGGACTCGACGAACTGAAATTACAAGCAAGGTATAGCAATATTACTTGCATTTCATCTCTTCCATTGTTCCTTGTAATAGAGAACGATGTCCGTGAGAAAAGCAAGCACTGCAACAAAAGGAAAAAAAAAATAGTTACTACCATTTATAAAACATTGGGAAATGGGTCATAAATGCCGCAAATGACTGTTATTGACGTGTCAAGAAATCCATTGTCACGGGTTAACAACTCGGTTTTTTTTCCGAGGCTTCCTGCGAAGGCGTTGCCACTGCAACCAACCACACAAACACAAGAACAGGGACACACAAACTCACACAAAGGCACATATGAATTTATTGGGACAAAACTCTCAAACCTTAGATATTGAAGCTCTCTACAATTTACAAGGAACTCAAAGCAAGAACACTCTCTATCTCACCAAAACGCCCAAGCACCCATATTTGTACAAGGAGAAAGGCAGATGACACCCCCTTCTGCCAAGGGGCTATTACACATAATATGTCTATTCCCTAGTAGACTTGGTCAGCAAGATTGTTTCTCTGTGTGATATCTGGCAAGCAGTTTCACCCATTCAGCAACAGATGTGAAGCTGCCCCCTATCAGCATGCACCTGGACCAAAATAGGCTGAGAATGCCCAGAGCTATCTCCTTCAGTAATTGCCTTGACTGAGTCATGCCTCAGCAACTGCCCACATCCTCCTTGTCACTTGCATTGAGCAGTCATATACCCACATTCAGTAGTCAACCTTGCCTCACGAACCATTGTGCATGCTGGGTGCAACCCTTGCCATGCAATCCGAAGCTATGAACCCACATTGCCTCAATTAAGCCCACCACATATTGTCATGCTCAACCGGGTGGTCTCATGCTACCACGATCAGCACCAACCTGTCAAACCCTTAGCCGCATCACCATGATTCCTTCTCATGGCGTGCCTTTGTGCAATGTGCCACCAAGGCCACCATTATGCACTCAAGTCAGTTAGGTGTGACAAGCCACCCCCACTTGAAGTATCCAGCGACCTCGTTGGAATGGTGGCATGGTATTGCTTGATAAGATCCTCGAATTGCCACAATGTGGCAGGGGCATTTGTTAAGCTAAAAGGTGTGACTACAAACTCATATAACCCATACCTCATCACGCACGCAGTTTTTGCCTTATCATCTTTCGCAATTTTGACTTGATGATATCCCAACCGCAAGTCCATCTTGGTGAAAAGACTATTTTGCCCAGTTGATCAAACAATTCGTCAACAAGCAGGATTGGATAGTTGTTCTTGATAGTCACTTTGTTAAGGGCCCTGTAATCATTGCAAAGCTGAAAGGATCCATCCTTTTTCTTCTTAAATAGGACAGGGGCTCCATAGGGAGCCTTGGAAGGTCTAATGAACCCAATGTCAAACAGACTACCAAGTTGCCTCCTTAGCTCTGCCAACTTTGATGGAGACTTTTGATAAGGAGCCTGGGGAGGGATTTTTGCCCCTAGAATCAATTCAATGGCATGGTCAATCTCTCGCCTTGGTGGTTATCTTGCAGGCAATTCTTTGGGTGCCACATCCTTGAATTTAGTCAGAAACTGTTGCACTGGTTAAGGGACTTACAATGCTTCGGATCCCTCATCCTCAAACAAAACAGCCAAATGCATTACTTCTCCTCTTCGCAAGTCATCTTTCACTTGCAAGGCAGACAACATTTCCCTCGAATACTTGGCCTTGATGAGGGGAACAAAACAGGGGCTGAACATGTCCATCATGAACATCTCATGCAAATGAAGCATAACTGACACTTTTGCCTTAGTAAGAAATTCCAGCTATAGGATTACCTGAAAATCATAGAGAGGGATTTCCATAAAGTCGCATGGTCCTTACCAATCACCAACTTTTAAAGGGACTTCTCTAGTAACGCCGCCAACTAGTTTTGCTTCTAAATTAACAGCCTTGATCTGGCTATAGTCTTTCATCAAAGCCAAGCCAAGCAGTTACACGTCATGATCAGAAGCAAAGTTATGTGTTGCACATGTATCAGCCATTGCATGGATAGCCACATTGTTCAAACAAATCTGCATGAACATCAGCCCCCTCCTTGCCACCGTATCCTCTTTGCGAATTGCATTAAGGAGCTGTAATGGATTGACTCGTGTTGCTCATCTGAACAGTCAGTATCCTTAGCCATGAAGGCACTGAGTTTTCCCTTCCTAGGGCAATGTTTGGCACGATGAGGACCATTAGATATAAAACAGCTTGAGTCAGTGCCTCCTTTTGACACAGAGGGCTTGTCAGTCAATTTTTCTATGCTGGCTTACTTCTCGGCCTTCTTCTTCTGCTTGTCCTTCTTGGGAAACTTGGCTTTCCCTTCATACTCCTTTTCCGAAGGGTTAGCCTGCATCTTGTAATCAACCAACACATCTGCTGCGGACATAGCAATGGGGAAATCCTTTGTCCCTTGCCGAGTAAGTTTAGCCTATGCCCAAGTTTGAAGGGAAGACATGAAGTTGAATAGTTTATCTTCCTCCGACATATATTTGATATCAAGTATCAGAGACGAGAATTGTTTCACGTACTCCCTCACAGTACTTGTATGTCGAAGCTTTCTCAAGACATCACGAGCTTGCCAAGCCGTGTTGCTTAGACGGAATTGCTCCTTCATTTCGATGGACAAAACATCCCAAGTAGTGATTTGAGGACGAGACTTGTCCTCGGATCGTGTTCGCCACCATAACTTAGCATTATAGGACAGATACATGCTAGTGAGATCTACTTTCTCAACATGCAGTGTACGCATTGCTCTAAAGTAATGCCCCATATTTCATAAGAAATTTTCGAGTTCTTTGGCGTTGCGATTGCCTGTGACAGGCTTAAGGTGAGGCATTTTTGCTTTTTTTGTAGTGCTTTCTTGAGCAACACGCATCTCCTCGAACCGCTGGTACAGTAACTCAAGTTGCACAAAAAGGGCCACAACATCATTAGACTGTGGAGGACAAACCAAATGTGCCACTCTTTCCCTCAAATCTACATTTGTTCCACCAGCCATAGGTCAATCTTTCTGCCAAAACTAATGCTCTGATACCAAACTATCACAGGGTAACATTTGAGGCTACCTGTGAAGGCGTTGCCACTACAACCAGCCACACAAACTCAAGAAAAGGGACATACAAACTCACACAAAGGCACACAAAAATTTACTGAAAAAACACTCCCAAACCTTATAAATTGAAGCTATCTACAATTTACAAGCACCTCAAAGCAAGAACACTCTTTGTCTCACCAGAATGCCCAAGCACCCCCTATTTATGCAATAAACATGACGGATGACACCCTCATTTGCCAAGGGGCTGTTACACACAATCTGCATATTCCCTAGCAGACTTGGTCAACAGGACTACTTCTCTGTATGACATTTGACAGGTAGTTCCACCCATTCAGCAATTAATATGGAACTACCCCTTACCAGCATGCACATGTACCAAAATATGGCTAAGAACGCCCAGAATTGCCTCCTCCAGACTAAGCTTTATTAAGCAACTGCCTTGACTGAGTCATGCCTTAGCAACTACCCACATCCTCCTGGTCACATGCATTGAGCAGTCATGTGCCCATATTCAACAGTCAACCTTGCCTCACAAACCATTGTGCATGTTGGGTCTAGCCCATGCCATGCAGTCTGAAGCAAAGCACCCACATTGCCTCAATTGAGCCCACTACGTCTTCTCATACTCAGTCGAGTGGTCTCATGCTACCACAGTCTGCACGAACCTGTCAAACCCTTAGCCGCATCACCTTGATTCCTTCTCATGGCGTGCCTTGGTGTAAGGTACCACCAAGACCGCCATTATGCACCCAAGTAAGTTAGGGTGTGACATTCATCTACAATCAAATGCTCTTTCAAAAATTTTAATTTTAACAATCTAACATTACGACATTTTTTGCATGGACACATTAGTTCTAATGCATTTGGTTTATTTTTACATGCAAACTTGATTAAGTTCTTAATTCCTTATTTTCACAATGGGTTAAGATTATGTAAATGTATCCAACTTAGAGGTGCAACTTGGGCGGGCTAATCCGAATTCAACCTGAGCCCAACCCTAAAAAAAATGACTTGCGTTAGAATTTTTAATACTTGAATTGGGCCCAACCCCAACCTAAATTGAATTTGGGCAAGCCTCGGGTTGAGGCCTTGTGTTGTCGGGTTCAACCCGAATATTAAAATCGGATTGAACTCGAATATACATAAATATATAAACATAATTAACTAGGGTTAGTATTTGTTTTCATTTTTTAGAGTTCAGACTTTCACATTACTTCAAGTCTTCACCCCTGTGCCTCCATAACTCTCAGATCCCTCTCTCACTCGTCACTCCTCCCTCTCTCAATTGTCACTCATGTAAGTCATCTTAGACTCTCAGCCTTCCTCTCACTCTCTCACTCGTTATTCTTCCCTCTCTCACTCCCTCTCTCTTCATCTGCGCCTCACCTTTCATCTTAGATCACTTGAAAAAATTAGATCTACACTTTAAAAAATCAAGTCTATACTTTAAAAAAATTAACCTGAATTAAGTAACCCAAGCCCAACCTGATTTTTAACTTGAAATCAGCCTGAATTAAGTAACTCGAATTCAACTCAAGCAATACTTAGGTTGAGTAGCTCGGGTTGAGGTAGGATTAGGGTTAGGGCTAGGTTTGAAGATTATATACCTAGGGTTGAGCTAGGGTTAACCTCTCAACCTGCTCAACCCGCTCGAGTTGCAACCCTAATCCAACTCTTATCCATAATCATATTCCAATAAGACATTCTTGAAAATTTGAACCACCAAACATATGTAGTTCGAAAATACCAAAATAATCTAACACAAAAAAAAGGAAAAATAGAGATATACAGGGAAAGGAAGTACATATATGCGAGGCAAAGACTTACACGTTGAAACTCAGAGATTCTATACCGTATATTTTAATAATTATGTACAATCGAATTCATGTCATATCATATATAGCTAAAACGGCATTGACTAATTTATCAAATTTGTTTGATTGTATTAAGAATTTCTATTGAAATAGTCGATCGCATTCAAAATTTCTAGCCCTAAATACAACCAAGTTAAGAAATGTGAAAAATAGTCAATCCAACCATAAATTTATGTTTCTCATAGGCAAATACAATTTAAAAATTTAAGCACAAAGTTAGAAATAATAAAGGAAATTAGAAAGAATGGTTAATAGCATTTTTGATTCCTAAAGTATGCATTTTTTGTCAATTTAGTCTTCAATGTATCAATTTAATCCCTAAAACATTCAATTCTTGTCATTTTGACTCCCACATAGATTTTGTGTCTCCTTCAGTAACCCGTACATACCAGGCTCTCCATTGTTGAAGGCGATTCATTTGGAAGACCTTAAAGATCCCTCACTTGACCATTGTTCTTGGTGAAGTGGCTCTTGTTTAGAGGTTCCCGATTTTGGCGGCTGATTATCCTTTTTAATTGTTGGGGGTGATTCTTGAAGAGATTGCTTGATTGATTGAGTATTAGATGGTTTTTTGAAAAGGGATACGAAGGATTTAGATAGATACAAAAATACCCTTATTATTTCATTCAATATTTATTGAAATGCCCTCTTTTAAATTAAACCCACCCTCAACTACTCCCTCTCCCATCAAGGGTATTTGTTTCTCTCTCCATCCCTTCTCTTATTGGTCCGACCCCCAAACCTAGACCTAAACCCAGACCTATCCACATCCCTTACCCCAGTCTCTTTCTTTCCTTTGTTTGTCTCGAAGAACACAGACTCTCTCTCTCTCCTCTTTTCTATATTCTTTCTTTAATCCTTATAAAAAAGTTTAATCTCTTTGTGCACTCCTCCCATTTTCTCTTTCTCCTCGTTTTTATTCCTTATATTTTTCAAGAGAAATTGGGAGGCCAGTCCTTCTTTGTGGACTTATTTGATGATAAGTCCATCAAGGATACTTATTTAATATTAAGTATATTTTGCTCTATGTTGTCCAAAATACTCATAGTAGTTATGTTTAATTAAAAAATTTTGAAAACTAATAACTCCTAACTTTTAGGAATTTAACTAACATTAACATTCTCTTTCTCATATCTATCTACTAGTAATAACCTGAGCCTAAAGGCACTTTGCAACGTAAAAAAATCCATCCATTAAAAATAATTTTCATTTATTTACTTTAATTGAAGAAATTAAAATCAATCTATCTCGTTATTTTTTCAAAATATTTCAGTAGAATTTCTTCTAAAGATAGGAGCCTAAAAATCTCAACCTGTGTACAGAACTTATATATCTCATTGTACGTATCATTGTCCAGCACAAACCATTACATAACCAATTTCAAAGAATAAATTAATCTAACTAACTCAAAGACATTATTATATTTTAGTCACTGAACAATTCAAACCAAAATAATATTTTATAATAACAAAGGCCACAGACACATGTTGTACAAGCCGGCCCAACCAAAGATCCAAAAAATTCACAGTTTACAATCATACATAGCGATCTTTATAGATTACAATCATGATTCAATTCTATTTCCCCCAATATCACAATCACAATTCAATTCTATCTTCAAAATTCATTCTCATTCCAATGTCAACCCGTCCAAACAATCATGCATACATTGAAAAATAAACCAAAAACCAAAACAAAACGGGTAACATCAAGTCAACTACTCTCATGTAAGCAAGGAGAACAAAACTGGTGACTCATGGTTTACTCAGCAAAAATAAAGCCTAAACCTGAAGTAATGAATGGTATGCACAACATGTCTCTTAATCTCTTTTCATTATCCCCTTCCATCCCTCTGGCCCCAAAAAAAATTGCATAATTTCAAATCCAAATACAAACTAATAGACCCAAATCAAACTCCAAAGAATCTTAGCATAAATTTAAATTTAAATTGCTTCATGTTTCCTATCAAATTCAATCCATTAAAAATAGACCATAAACAAAAATCTCCTAAAAAAATTAGTAGATGTGCATTCCTACATTTCAAAAAATTATTAAATCTTTGTGGGTTAAAAAGGTCAAATAACGTTGGGTTGCAATAAATTAATGCTCAATTACCATCAAAAGAAGAAATAAAGAATTAAAGATATACCACAACTTCTGGACTTCATTATAGGGGTTTGAGAAACATTTTTTTTTTCACACAGAAAAAGAAACTAATTAAATTAAAAAAACTTCAGAAAAATTGCAAAAGAAAATATAAAAATTGTGTACAAACAATAAAAAATAAAAGAAAACATATTGGCTACTCAATTTTCTATCAAACCTGCCATCTTGAAATGGATACAAAACCTTTCATAACTTCGATACATAACTAAATTTGTTGAAAGATTTAAACAACAAAACAGGAAGGAAAACCAACCTTAGAAAACCCTTCTTGGTAATGTTAAAGAGCATTCAATCCACCAAAAAACACACCAATAGATAATTTTATTCACTTAAAAATCCTAACTGGCATGAAAATTAAACTAACTACAGTAGCAATGCATCATCCTCAGTCCTCATTGGACTATAGGTTGTATCTACCAATAACAGAGTAGACAATGGTTGTAAACAACTCACTCCATCATCTCTAAATACGCATCATTAAAAACACATTCATCTAAATGAATAAGACCTATCATATCAACAACCTCAAGTCTTATAGAAAAATATCCCACAAACAAACTGAAAATCCAACATTTAGAAGAAAATGCATATATAAAAAGGAATATAAAGGCATTGCAAATGGAAGAATTAATCCACAGTTTAACTAAATGAGATGCAATATGTGTATTATACATAAATCAGAGAGCGATGGGTAGCCTAAGTTGTAGCAGGGCAACCTTCAGTAAACGTCATTGATCAATTCTTCGATCACCTACATAGATGAACATTCTCATTTATTGTCAAAGTCAAGAAACCGAAAGGAAACACTAATTCAACACAAAAATCTCAACGGCTTTAAAAATAAAAAAAACCTCAACTTTTGAAGCTTACAATAAATTGGAATTGCCATCAATGGTCACATATGGCGTCATTGGTGGTGTGGGGCATGACTGTTCATTTCAGTGTGGGTCACTTCTTGAGGGAGGAGGTTTTAGGGTGACAAAGAAAGGTCGATGACGACGTTGTGTGGATGCGAGAGGAGAGAATGGGGTACAATGGAGAGAGAATAAGGGAATGGTGTGGGTATGATGTGTTGTGTGTTTTTTGTGAGTCGGGTTGTGTGTGTGTGTGTGCGCGCACATATTATTTGTGTGGGTGTGGAGGAAGGGGTGTGTTGTGTTGTAGAGAAAAGAAATAACAAAGAAGAGCAGAAAATCATGGAGATAAGAGAGAGAAAAGGGAGAATAGATTAGAGAGATGAGTATGAATGTTGGATAATGAACTCACCACCCTTACTAACAAAAAAAATTACTTAGGTTAAAAATATACAATCCTAATGTCTCCATTCTTGCGAGTCTTAGAGTGATTCCCCCGTAGAACTGTCCCAAGGCTTCAGTTCCGACACAATAACAACCAACACCAACCTCAACATGTACATATAAGAAGACATTATACAATTAAACAAAGCAAGTAGTATCTACCATTAAAGTTGCATCAAATTCACACAGCAAAAAAAAAATAACAAAAAAGGGATAACTTGAAGAATAACGGTGGAGAACTTCTTATAAAGCCATAATGTCTAGGTCAATGTTAGTTCAGAACAAACATACAGTTATAGAAATTAAGTTTTTAAACATCCAATAACAATTGAATGATCTATTGAAATAAAATTGAAAATTCATGGAACACAACCAAGCACAATCGGAGCAAAAAACATAGAGAGGACAAACACCATGTTATATTAATCAAATAAAGAAGACAAATCACTGTACCAGATTCACAGTTAGAGTATCAAACACCCAAATTTCCAAATCACCCTTTTTTTGCTCAAATTATTGAAACACTCAAATTATGTCCAAAAAAAACCCCAAATTATTAAAACACCAAAAATAATCAAAATACCAAAATGTGAGTACGTGCTGTGTGTTCGATTGTGTGCGCTGTGAGTATGGTGTTGTGTATATGAATGTGTGTGTGTGTGTGTGTGAAGAGAGAGAGCAAGGGTACCTGGCCATGTTCTTGGCAGAGGAGCAAGCGAGAGAGAGAGAGAGAGAGAGAGGCGTACCTGGGCAGGCCTCTTGCATGGTAGAGAAGCAAGCAAGCGAGAGAGGGAGAGACAAAGAAGAGAGAGAGGGTTTGAATTGGGTAGCATGTGTCTGTAGGTATAATGGGTGGGATAAGGGTTTTGGGTGGGATGGTTGTGAGCCATTAGATTTAATTAGATGAATTTAGATGAGATCTAAATCGTATATTTGAACTTCAATCAAATCCTAGCCGTTCTTCTGCTTTTCTAATTTGGGGGAGGTGATTTCAATTTTAAAAGTTTAAAATTGCCTCTATCTTATTAGTATAGATATCCATATATAGAATATGAATATTTATTTCTCTCTCTCTCTCTCTCTCTCTCTCTCTCTCTTTCTCTCTCTCGTGTATGTGTGTGTGTATATATATATAGTGTGTTTGTGTGTATATATATATATACACACACATAGAGACACATACATACATATATTAACATTAAAAAAATAGTAACGTTTAAATACAAAAAATAGTATCATTCAAATACAACAAATAGTAACATTTAAGTGCAAAAAAGTAGTAACATTTAAACATAAAAAATAATAATATTCAAAAAAAAGTAACACTAAGCATAAATATTTAAGAAAATAACAAGAGTAAAATACTCAACAAAAACAATAGCATGAACAGTATCAAATCCAACAAAAACAATAACATTATCATAAAACAGTAATATGAAAAGTAAAATGGTAAAAAATTTTAGGGAGAGAGAGAGAGAGTATCAGTTATTCTTTAAATTTAAATTTCAAGTTTATGTAAAAAAAAATTATTGCCTATCTTCATTGATATTAAATCAAGGGATAATAATTTTCGAGTTAAAAAACTAATTTAAAGTTGTTATCAAGAAAGAGTATTTTGGAGTTTTAAAAAAATTGTGGACTTAACTACTTATTAGTAAGATTAAAAGTGAACTTATCACCAAATAAGTTTTTTTGATGAACTAAACTCATTACAAGTCTCTTAGGAAGGACTTAGCCCCAATTTTCAACATTTTCAATATACTTCCTTCGTGACTCTCCACTCAACTTATACGGTGTGTACACATAACCACGCATAGTAACGTATGTATTTCCTTTGGTTGCTACCTCCACCTAATTAGTTCTTTTTTTTTTTGCTTTTTATATTTCTTAGTCTTTAGTGAGTTCAAGATATTAGAGATATGATAGGATCAGAAATAATCTATCAATATCTAGGTAGATATACAATAAGATCCAAATAGACCATCGTTAGCTAGGCCTATTTGGATAAATATAAATGATGATAGGAATATATGATTTATATGATATATATGATAAAATTAGAAAGAATCTATGAATATCTAAGTAGATATGCGAAAGGATCCAAAGTGACCATCAATATTTAGGTCTGTTTGGATAAATACAAATAATTATAGGAATATGTGATTTATATTTATCTTGTGTAATCCTCGACTTATAAATAGGGTTGAGTGTCATGTAATCAATTACTGAGAAATAATACATCAATGTAGCCCATGGGGCATTAGTTCCATGGATGTAGGTAATTTGTAGAACCACGTAATCCCTTGTGTTGTTTTCCATATTTTTTTATTATCTCCAATCTCTTTTAATCATAAACTTCTTCATTATTTCAGAGCGGGACGATCCATCCATTTTTCATTGAGCCAACTAAAGTTTTCAGGATGTACAAAACCTTATTGTGGTTGTCAAGGTTTTAGATAAGACATGGATATATTGACTTAACTAAAGAAATGCATACCTAAGTATAAGTGGTCGAGTTGTAGTAATACTTAGTTAAGTCCAAGATCGAATCTTCAAGGAACTAATTGGGGTACTTAAAACAAAAGATCAACATAGACAAAGATACAGAAAAGCTTAAAGTGCGAGTGATTGTGCTGTGCAAAGTTGTGTACAAGAGATAATGTAAAGTTTTTTTGATAGTAAAGAAAAGGCATTCCTTAGTTAAGGGTTACGAAATCATGCATGAGTGGTTAAATGCAATACTTTTGCATAAATGAACTCTCAGCTAACCTCTGTGTCAACAGTAGATTAACTAGAAGATGATGATTGATTTTAATTTAAAGCACGTAGCTCTGACGTTATGCCCATAGTTGTAAATATCGAAGATGCCAGGACTTCACCTTTCTATAAGCAATTAAACAACATAAACAAAACATCCAATTGGGTTAGATAAAAAATTGTGTAATTAAGCACCATGTAGGTGAAGATTGAAGGCTAACATGAAGAACTTAACTTAAATATTTCTAGGAAGTCATAAACATTACCTACAGTAAGACTCCACTAGTCAATAGGTAATTAAACAACTATACAAAGTATGTTAGCTTGCTAGATTCATTCAACCATTCATAAGTTAGATTAGACAAGTAACCATACTAGAAATTGTAGAACTATATTATTCAAACCTATCAACATAAATCCATCCCCCTTCACTAAAGAGTGGGTGAGAAACTACTCACCCTTCATGGCCATTAGTGGGATAGAAAAGTGAGAGAATCTCATCCATCTAAGCAAAGAAAATTCAAGATTATGGAAGGTAAAATTAAGAAGAAGATTGAAATTGCAATAAGTAAATGCAAGACTTATTTCTTTACTAAAGTTCAAATGAAATACAACTCATCCTTCAAAGCTCAACAAAATCAAAAAAGGTGAATGACGTTTATCTTATTGAATAAAGAAAGAAGCTAAGGAAACGTAGAAACTAGAGCTCTGTCAAACATTACAAGACTTGAAGGTAAAAATGGATGAGAAAATGGAATCTAAAAGGATGGATTTCTTCTAAACATAGGGGGTATTTATACAGAAGAACGGGAAGCTATAGGTGACTAGGAGAGCCAATGATTTGGAGCTTCAAGGGTGAAAATCACTTTTCAATTTCAGCAGGGGCTCCCGGACATTGATGGCAGGTATCCGGACCCAGTAATTCTCTGGTTTACATAGACTACTTGACTTGTTTTTGTGAAGAGACATCTAGACGGTGATGGTTTGCATTTGTACGCTGTTATCTATCAATTGCCTTTTCTTTCAGCCTTCTGTCATAGAAGTTTGAGGCGGTTATGGCATCTAGACTGTGTAGGCAATCGTTCAAATGCCTCTTTCTTGCTGACTTTCCCTATTTTCGTCATTTGATTTCTCCTCCTTAATTCCTTTTGCGCCCTTAAACTTTGCCAAATCACCTTCTTGCCCTGCAAATCAAATTAATGCACTAATTAAATTATCTATTCTACAACTAACTAAGTGTGAAATGGATTTTATTAACCTCTTTAATGTGTATAAAAATGTTACTTTTAAAGGTTAATCACATCACCCAACCTAGTTATTTGTTGTCCCTAGTAATAAAATATTCAACCACTTTAATAGGTTTCATGATTGAATTTAGCCCACACAACAAGTTGTTCAACCCCTAGGTTACCCCTAATGGACGAGTGATGTCTCATGAAAGTCTCCAGTGAAGATACCTACAAATTTCAAAGATTAGGATAAGTAATTATGTGCTAGTTAACAATGCAATTAGAGTAATAACCAATCATATCCCATGAGTAATTCCCCTTGAAGCTCATAGGTAGAATCACATTCTAAGCCTCAGTATTCATACATTATATTTTTATTCAAAACTTGTGTGTGTGTGTGTGTGTGTCATTACTATCTTGAGAATTTAACAAATAACATCTGTCTCTTCATAGCTTCTCATGGTTGGCTTTAATATCAACCCTTACTTGGAAAACACTCAAAAAGAATCACTCAAGTTATAATGACTTGGCACTCATAGATTACGTATGAAAAGAAGTATGTATTTCAAAGCAATGTATTTCACATGTAATATTAGTTAAAAGACAGTTCTGAAAGAGAATATTCGAGTTTTGCATAATCTCATGATAGGAAATCAACACAAGATATAAGCAATTTCATTGTCATACCCCTAAAATAATAAGGTAGAATTATATACCTATAATAATCCTGATATCAAATATGACTTTCTTAGGGTTGTAACATGACCTGGGTGATAGGTTAAAGAAATGAAGGGTTAAAGGATTTCAAAAAAGGTTATACCGAATCATTATGTATAAGCAAATTCCTTCTTTCTTTTGGATTATAAAACCAACCACCTCCCTTTTCTAGGGTTTGTAGCTTTGCTTTGGGCTTTATTTCTTTCACCTCTTTTTCATTTGCTTTCTTTCTCTTCTTCTCCACAGCCTTCACTTGTATTTTCCTTTTCTTCTTTGATGTTGCTTCCTCTTTTCCAAACATTTTCACCAATGCATATCCTTTGATAAGAGCAATGATTTAAATATAAATTTGAGATACCCAAGGTAGGATTAAATTATTTTGAATCTGGCTTGGTCAAAAGTATGACTTAGGAAAGGAATTTTTCTTTAAATGGTTGAATAACGGTTGACTGTGGATATCCTTTAGAAAGACATGGCTATAGCTCAGTTTGTACACAAAATGACCTAAGATCATTTTTCAGGAAGGTGCATATGTACAATTCTTTAAAGAAAATTTTCCGGAGGTAGAACAACTAATTACTTAACATGTGTTAATCAAAATAAAAGTAATGAGACTATTCAAGAAATATAGCTGAATAATATTCTTACTTGAGTTAATGTAAATATTCCCTCCAAGAAGAATGAGTTCAAAAATCTCACCAAGGCGACTTCTTCATCTCCACTATACATGCATGCCTTCAAAGAAGAATGTTTTTCCAAAAATTCTCAACTAGCATGAATGTCGTGAACATGAGTTATGAGTTCCAAAAAAAATATCGATAGGACACTCAATCTTAGCATATAATCCTGTAGAAGCGAAAGTAAGTCAAACTCATAGGTAGATTAGTCATCAAAATAATTGCATGTTACTTCACACCTAATAATTTCTATAATATAAAACAGAACAAATTTTAATAAGTTTATCTGACGGTCTCAAATATATTCATCCAATAGCCACCAACATCTCTCTCAAAATCATTAATATTGCATTGTACCTTCAGACACGAGTTAGCCCTAGTTTATCCTAAAACAAAAATTTGGATGAAATATTTCATATGCACACATGACTTCAAAGAACTTCTGATACATCCATTAAGCAAAAACAAAATCCCAAGTCAAATGGCGATCAAATTAACTTAAGCCCAATCTAAATTCGTAGAAACATCAGCTAAGCAACAAGTAAATTGTTCAAAAACCAGATTTTTTATAAGTAGAGTCTTCCCAAAAGTGTCTCCATTGAAGATTAGTCTCTATGCCGATGATGACGGTCCACCAAATCTTCTCCCATGGTTGTTAACGATCTCCTTCTGAGTTGCTTCGAATTGACCAATCATTTCATCCAGACTCAACATTATCTCCCTATCAATCCTTTCATCCACTGGTGGCTGCTATTGTCAGTCAAATTCTTGTTCCTCCGCCTTGTTAACTCTTGCTCCTTCATGTGCTGGCTTGGCTTCTAGTCGTCATCCTTGTTTTAAATGGCTCTTTGTCAGCGAAGTGGCATCCAAGTGTGCCATCTCCTCCTCAGAAGTCCAAGTAAGGTACATTATGATTCCCTTGCTTTTACAAATATTAGTGAACAAAATGCTAAAAGGAAGCGAGGGTTTCTTGTTCTAAATTATCAAACCATCTATTCAATGATTAAATTTGGAAGATCAATGGAATGACCAATACCAAAAAAAGAAAAACAACCTAGCCCTTTCAATGTAAATTTGATTCTTCTTGGATTGAGGCATGAGATTTGATACAGTAATTAAATTCAAAATTCAATATTTTACCTGTTAAATCTCCTTGTTTAATGCATCTTTCAGGTCTCCCCCCATACAAAGGTTGGGTTGTTCATCAACTCTCTCCTAAACAAATCAAGGTGGGGATCGATAGGGTATTCGGCATTTGGCTCTCCCCCTATAGGTTTAATTTGATCGATAAAGATACCCACACCTAAGAAAATAGTCAAAAAGAATCCAACCAGCCATTTGTTAGTGAACGGCTATACAATATAAAGATCAGGCCCTTAAACTTTTAAGTGGAAAGATCTAACAAGAAACCGAATTTGATTGTCCTTTGATATCCAATTATATTTTAGTAACAGTTGACAAGATGAGTGATAAAATGTCGATAAATCCCATAGCACCCCCTAGGAACATACCCTATCTTAAGAAAATGACTACTACCTATAACATTTAATCAAGTAAATTCTCGAATCATGGTCATTATTGTTGGCCAATAGTGATATCTATTAAATCGGATTACAAAGAACTGTAACGTTTGATCCAAACGATAAAGTAGTCTTGATGCCGAGCGCCGACGACCAAGAAAACAACAAATTTGTAACATGCCACTCATGCGCCAGCTTTCCTTAATGAATGTGCTAAGGATACATAAATGTCATAATGATCAGCATGAAAATGAGATTTTTTTTTTGGATCAAGCATGAAAATGAGATTCAAATACAAAATGTCGTTCTCTCATATGATCGTAAAAACANGCAACAAGTAAATTGTTCAAAAACCAGATTTTTTATAAGTAGAGTCTTCCCAAAAGTGTCTCCATTGAAGATTAGTCTCTATGCCGATGATGACGGTCCACCAAATCTTCTCCCATGGTTGTTAACGATCTCCTTCTGAGTTGCTTCGAATTGACCAATCATTTCATCCAGACTCAACATTATCTCCCTATCAATCCTTTCATCCACTGGTGGCTGCTATTGTCAGTCAAATTCTTGTTCCTCCGCCTTGTTAACTCTTGCTCCTTCATGTGCTGGCTTGGCTTCTAGTCGTCATCCTTGTTTTAAATGGCTCTTTGTCAGCGAAGTGGCATCCAAGTGTGCCATCTCCTCCTCAGAAGTCCAAGTAAGGTACATTATGATTCCCTTGCTTTTACAAATATTAGTGAACAAAATGCTAAAAGGAAGCGAGGGTTTCTTGTTCTAAATTATCAAACCATCTATTCAATGATTAAATTTGGAAGATCAATGGAATGACCAATACCAAAAAAAGAAAAACAACCTAGCCCTTTCAATGTAAATTTGATTCTTCTTGGATTGAGGCATGAGATTTGATACAGTAATTAAATTCAAAATTCAATATTTTACCTGTTAAATCTCCTTGTTTAATGCATCTTTCAGGTCTCCCCCCATACAAAGGTTGGGTTGTTCATCAACTCTCTCCTAAACAAATCAAGGTGGGGATCGATAGGGTATTCGGCATTTGGCTCTCCCCCTATAGGTTTAATTTGATCGATAAAGATACCCACACCTAAGAAAATAGTCAAAAAGAATCCAACCAGCCATTTGTTAGTGAACGGCTATACAATATAAAGATCAGGCCCTTAAACTTTTAAGTGGAAAGATCTAACAAGAAACCGAATTTGATTGTCCTTTGATATCCAATTATATTTTAGTAACAGTTGACAAGATGAGTGATAAAATGTCGATAAATCCCATAGCACCCCCTAGGAACATACCCTATCTTAAGAAAATGACTACTACCTATAACATTTAATCAAGTAAATTCTCGAATCATGGTCATTATTGTTGGCCAATAGTGATATCTATTAAATCGGATTACAAAGAACTGTAACGTTTGATCCAAACGATAAAGTAGTCTTGATGCCGAGCGCCGACGACCAAGAAAACAACAAATTTGTAACATGCCACTCATGCGCCAGCTTTCCTTAATGAATGTGCTAAGGATACATAAATGTCATAATGATCAGCATGAAAATGAGATTTTTTTTTTGGATCAAGCATGAAAATGAGATTCAAATACAAAATGTCGTTCTCTCATATGATCGTAAAAACACTTCATGTTTTGAAAATTTAAGGTGTAAGATTTAGTGTTTTTTTGTTTTTTTTTTGAACAGTCTGCCTTAGATTTACTGACATACAGATATTAGTGGGAACACTAATATCATTTCACTTTTGATGTGTCTTCAAGTCCTCTCAAGCCTCAACAACTATATGTTGGTTATGACTCTTCTCAGCTTTTCTCTTCCCACTTTGCGGGGATAAGGGCATGTTGAAAATCTCATGAGAATAAAAGCTTCCATTATGATTTTTGCATATATTAAATTAAAAATCAAACACCCTTGCTAAGTGCAAAAGGGTAAATAACCATTTCGTTATTTTGTTTTTGGCTGGTAAATTATTATTTTTGTGCATACACGGTCCATTTACGGTGAAGATTTAACAGAGTAAAACAATAGTTTACAGATATTTGTAAGCATCTTAAGCTTTTTTTAGGACGAACAATGAGTACACTATGTAAGATTCTCTCCATGATTTGAAATGAGTGCACTGTGAACAATTTTTTTCGAATAAAGAACTTTCCTACTACTGTTAAAACAAATAATCGGCTTCCACTTGCCTACACTAATGACTACGGAAAATTTTGCACAATTCATTACGCTAAGGACTCTACTTTTTCGGCGACGTAATCTTGATAATGTTGATTTAAAAAAAAAGGTGCTCAAGGTAGGGGTTACCGACAACACTAGGCAATTAATTGCATGACTGCAAGCATTTAAACAGTGTAACTTTTGGGGCATGTGCTGTGGTGTCTTCTCCACCAACCAAATGAACAGAAGACCCAGAGTTGTTCTTATTATTCAGTGTTTTCTTCCTCTTTTGGATCTGTCAACAGTCCAAATTAAGTCGGTTGTTGATGTCCTTGAGAATATTTTGACTTGGCTGTATACTGGGAGGTTTGATGGAAGCAACAACCGCTAGTATGCTACCCAACAATTCTTTTTTAGCCTTTTTGTTGACAGGGAAATTCTACCTAGTCAAGCAAAACACCTTTTTCATTGGACAAGAATTGGGGTCATTTTTTTGATGACCCATTAACCCCGTCCAGGTAAATATAATTGGGGTCATTTCACTGTTTGTTTTTGTTGTTTACATGAACAAAGCATCAAAATGGCCAAGATGTTTTTTACTTTTTCCACTTTTGAAATTAATGTCTTCGTCTTGGACTACTATAGTTTCTTTAGGATTATTTAAAAATGGAAGAATGAATAACTGGAAGGATAAAAAATAAAAGAATAGATAAAACATCATATTTGATTAGCTAGAAGGAAAAATAATGGAGAGATGAGTTTTCCTTCCAACCTACGAAATTCTTTGCCCTCAAAATTAGGAGAAAAAAGGAAACGAAATATAAGAATGTGTTTTTAACTATTGGTTATTTACTTTTTAGACTTCACCTAATTCATTCACATAAACATCCAATACCAAACCTAATTTTTTGTTTACTACACCATTAGGTAAAGTCCCGAAATGGAGGGGATGGGAAAAGCTGTCCCCAAATTGTCGTTTGGAGAAAACTGATGTGGGCCTCAGGAAATTGTTGAGGATAAAGAGTTTTGTGAAAATACTCTTTCTCATGTTGAGATTAGAGTGTCTTGTATATCATATATATAGAAAAAAATATTACAAGATAGTAGTAATGAGTAAGTACAACCTAGCTAAAGAGATTAAAGAGATCGGGAATGAAGATAAGGTAATGCTATCTATTATTTAATCACCATTAGACTTTGAGTTGGAATGAAGATCTCCAGCATCTTTAATAAGATCTTCTGTATCTTTATTAGCTTTGTTAGACTAGAGATATCTGTGAGTGAAAATGGATAAAAACTAAGTGTATAACCTCATATATACAGTCAAATAATAGTATAAAAAGACCAGAACATCCCTCTGGTCTAGACAAGACATAAAAGGCATAGTAAGGGTAAAAAGAAAAAAAAATCCTAATAGACAAGACTATAACTCCAACACTCTCCCTCAAGTTAGGTGCAAAAATGTCAACTAAGTCAAGCTTAACAACGGAGTCCCAAAAAATGTAAAGAGTGACAGATTTGGTAAAACTATCTGCAACTTGATCATTGGTCCCCACAAATAATGGAGTGATAATATCATAGCTAACATTCTCTTAAAGAAAGTGAACATCAATTTCTATATGTTTCGTCCTCTCTTGTAGTACAGTGTTAGAAGCGAGTTTAATAGCAGATCGATTATTACAATATAATATGGATAGAGAAGTCATTGAAAATTTCAACTTGCCAAGAATTGATTGTAGCCAGATAATCTCACCCGTGTCAAGTGTCAGTGCTCGATATTCTGTCTCTATTGATGAGTTGGCAACAACTGCCTACTTCTTGTTATTCCAACAGATAAGATTAGCCCCTCAAAAAACACAGAAGCATAGTAGATCGACTATTAGACAGTCCTCTAACAAGCTAACTCAGCTAACAACAACTAAAATGTTTGGCCTAGTGTTGGCTACGTAGATAAGCTTACCTAGCAACCTCTGATAGACAGTCGGATTTCTCAACTCATCACCTTCAACAGTAACCTTCATGTTTGAAATCATGGGTGATGATGCCGGTTTGCACCCCAGCATCCCAGTGTCCGAGAGAAGATCCAGAACATACTTTCTTTGAGAAAAGAACAATACCCCTATTGCTACAGGCAACCTCAATTTCCAAAAAAGTATCGTAGAAATCCAATGTCCATCACATCGAAGGCTTTCCCAAGGTCTACCTTGATCTGTGCAATTCTAGAAACATCATCTCCAGTAATAATAATATCATTCACATATACCAAAATGGTGACATATTGCCCATAAATATTCTGTCGAATTAAGCATGTATAATCAGAATGAAATTTGGTGAACCTTAAACATACAATTACAACACTAAAGCGACAGAACCAAGCTCCTGGGGACTGTTTCAGTCCATAAAGAGACTTTCACAGTCGACACACCTTCCTAACATACTCTCCCGCACCACGAAAGCCTGGTGGTGCATCCATTTAAATAATTTCATCCAAATTACTATAAAGAAACGTATTCTTCACATCCAACTGATGAAGAGACTAAGAGTACTCTTCAGCCAGGAAAATAATCAATCGAATGGTAGTCAAATTTTTCACAGGGGTAAAGGTAGCACTAAAACCACGATCTTCTACCGGAATAAAGCCCTTCAGCACAAGTCTAACCTTATAACGATCAATAGTACCATCCGCATTAAACTTTAGGGTGTAAACATAGTGATAGTCAATAGGCTTCACCCTTAGAGGTAAAAAGACAAGATCTCAAGTATTATTATGCTGAAGAGCGTTCATCTCTGCATGACAAGTACCCAATGAACCTCCTACATAGTCTCTGAAATAAAGCGAGGAACTGATATATCTGATAAGGCCATACTATAAGCTCAAAGTGTCAGATACAGATCACCATAAGAAATATAACCAGAGATCAAATATAAAGTACTCGTAGTCCAACCATAACGAACAACTGATCGACGACCATGCTGCGGAGAACGACGCCCAAAATCATCATCCTTCACTAAGAATGTGTCATCAGGTAAAGTAATTGGTTCACTACCTGCAATCTCATTAGTACTAACAATAGGTGTATTAATATGCTCAACGAACTGAGAAATATTATCCGCATCACCTGAGTTAGAGGGGACATCCGCAGGGAGATGAGAGCGAGGGCAACAAACATGAACCTCTAAATGAAGAAAGATTGGTGACTATATAATGACAAGGACAAGTGGCTTTGGAGGAGGAGAGACTAGTGACTCTGTAGTAATTGTTACCATTGGCTCTAGTTTCTATGGTAAGGGAAAATCAAATGGAGCATCATCAGCTAGAAGGGCAGACACAAGATTGAAATAAAAATAAGGAACATGCTCAAAAAAGGTAACATCTATACTATGATACATATGGCAATTGACGATCATAACATCGATATCCCTTAGACTGATGACAATAGCCCACAAAGATACAACGAATCGCTTAATCATCAAACTTATGACGAGTAAGAGACCTATCCTGAAAAAAGCATTTGCAGCCAAAAACACGAGGAAGACCCAAAAAAATGTCTGCTCAGGGATTAAGACTTGTAAGGGAGCCATATGCTGAAGAACATGACTCGGTGTATGATTGCACAGAAAGGTAGAAGTCAAAACAGTAAAATGACAATAAGATTTTGGTACCCCCATATCTCAAAACATACAACGTACCATCCCTATCAAACTCCTAGTTTCCTTTCAAAAACTCTATTATGCTTAGGAGTATATAGATAAGTGAGCTGCAGAAGGATACCCTAAGAAAAAGCTAAGAGACTAAGGCATCAGACATATATTCCTTGAAATTATCCGAATTAACAGCACGAACAATGACATCGAATTGTGTCTTAATCATCTAGAGAAACTGAGTGATGACAAGGAGTACATTGGACTTCCAATGAAAAAGGTAGACTCAAGTACAATTGATATGATCATTTATAAATGTCACATAGTATTGGGCACTTGACAGAGTAATAACAAGGGAGGGTCCCCAAATATTTGAGTGTATTAGGTCAAATAGACTGGGTGATTGGTACATGCGAGGAATATAACTGGTTCTAACATGTTTCGCTAGGAAACATATAAAACAGTCAAGCTTACCACCAACACAAACATTGCTCAAAGCAAGAAACAACATACATAAATATATAAAATTTATATACCCAAAATGGTCATGCCACAAATTGAACAGTTTGTGACAAAAAATCACAACGACAAGTACTAGGTAAAATACTAGCATGCAAGCTACGAATAGATAAAGATAAAGCAAGTGCAGGTGGTGTAGATGTAGGAACTGGTGAAACTATAATACATTTCATCTCTCTCATGTCCTCTAATAATAATCTCCCTAGTACTCAACTACTTGAATTCCTTGATATGAAGGTAGGGATTTCTCAATGCACACCACGAAAGTGGGGAAGCAGTTGGAGCATCCTTGGTTTTACAATGAAAGTTGTGCTTACATAGGCAAAAGTATGCATGAAGAAGTGGAAGAACGTATGTGTTGAAGATAATCCCTCATCATCCTCAAATATGGGGCTAGTGGGAGATTATTTTCAACATTCCCATTATTAGAACTAGGTGGAATGATGGGAAAATTAGGTGCCTGATTACCCATGTGTTGTGGCTTCTCATTGCTAATTCCATCCATTTCAATGTGTGTGAGGTCAAGTCTTACAAGTCTATTATGAAGTGTATCTCTTACCCACATGCAAAATAAAAATCAACAACTAAAAATAGATTATGCATAGAAACTACAAAAAAAAAAAAAAAAGAAATAAGCAAAGAACACACTTGAGCTGGTGATATGAATCACGAGACTTACCTTGACGACCTCCGAATCAACTCTTGAAACACATTGCCTTCCCCAGCAAAAATGCTTGCATCTTAGAGTTGAATTTAATTACAGGAATTCCTATGCGCTAGAAGGGGTATCGTTTGTAACTCATTCGATTACCGAGGTCATCTTACCATGAAGGACAGTTGTTTAAAAAAGTGATAAAACAAAAGGAAATAAAAGTTTGGAATTTTGAGAGTATTCGAGAGTTGAAAAACTAATTTTATTAAAGAAATAACACTTAAATAAAAGAATCGGCTGATATGTAGAGATCATCTCGCAGTCTCCCAAGCGGTAGGTGTTCACTAAACACCCAATTTAACAAATACGAAATGTGTACCCTAATCAGTTGAATCGACTAGAAAAACTAATTCCATTGTAGTGATACAAGAATTACTTGTGCCAAGTCTTAGTTCTCAACGGATAGGTAAGAAGATATAAATTTGAACATCTTCCCAATTAACCTATTCAATTGACCCAAATAACTCGACAATAGCCTAGCCCTAGTTATGAGTCAAAATTCCCAATTCACGAATGAGACTACTTCATACGATCAAACTGATGAACAACAACTCACGCATGACAAAAATTAAGTTAAATGTGATTGAAGAAAGCATCATTGTAAATTAAAGTAAAAATACAAGAATTAAAATTGTAAGTAAAAAAATTACTTTGTATGGAAATAGCAATGGAAAGAAATCATTCACAGAAAGTAAACAAAAGTAATTGTTATGTAGAAATTAAAGACTTGAATTTAAAGAGAGCTTGCAAAGTAAACAATGGAGAAAAACTAAAAATAAGAAGAAAGACTAAAAAAATACTAGGAGAAAGAAGAAGAAGAAGAACAGTAAAACTAAACAATGTAATGGGAAACCCCTTTCTCTTGCTAGGCTTGGGTATTTATAGGGAGTCTTTATAGGATTTTTCTCTTTTTAATCCACCAATCATGGTCTTTGAAATAACCCAGCAGATTACCTTTCCAAATCTGTCCTTGTAGTAGATTTGCAGGAACCTACCAGTAGGAAGCAGAATATGAGCTACTGGTAGGACTGCTCACTATTTTTCTCCTATTGGTTACTTTGTTGTTTTATTGGCAAGATGCCCTTCTTTCTTCAACCTTTCGGTAAGAAAATACTCACCTATCGGTACGACAACTCTCTAGATTGCACCTACTAGTAGGAGTGATTACTTACTAGTAGAANAAAAAAAAAAAAAAAGAAATAAGCAAAGAACACACTTGAGCTGGTGATATGAATCACGAGACTTACCTTGACGACCTCCGAATCAACTCTTGAAACACATTGCCTTCCCCAGCAAAAATGCTTGCATCTTAGAGTTGAATTTAATTACAGGAATTCCTATGCGCTAGAAGGGGTATCGTTTGTAACTCATTCGATTACCGAGGTCATCTTACCATGAAGGACAGTTGTTTAAAAAAGTGATAAAACAAAAGGAAATAAAAGTTTGGAATTTTGAGAGTATTCGAGAGTTGAAAAACTAATTTTATTAAAGAAATAACACTTAAATAAAAGAATCGGCTGATATGTAGAGATCATCTCGCAGTCTCCCAAGCGGTAGGTGTTCACTAAACACCCAATTTAACAAATACGAAATGTGTACCCTAATCAGTTGAATCGACTAGAAAAACTAATTCCATTGTAGTGATACAAGAATTACTTGTGCCAAGTCTTAGTTCTCAACGGATAGGTAAGAAGATATAAATTTGAACATCTTCCCAATTAACCTATTCAATTGACCCAAATAACTCGACAATAGCCTAGCCCTAGTTATGAGTCAAAATTCCCAATTCACGAATGAGACTACTTCATACGATCAAACTGATGAACAACAACTCACGCATGACAAAAATTAAGTTAAATGTGATTGAAGAAAGCATCATTGTAAATTAAAGTAAAAATACAAGAATTAAAATTGTAAGTAAAAAAATTACTTTGTATGGAAATAGCAATGGAAAGAAATCATTCACAGAAAGTAAACAAAAGTAATTGTTATGTAGAAATTAAAGACTTGAATTTAAAGAGAGCTTGCAAAGTAAACAATGGAGAAAAACTAAAAATAAGAAGAAAGACTAAAAAAATACTAGGAGAAAGAAGAAGAAGAAGAACAGTAAAACTAAACAATGTAATGGGAAACCCCTTTCTCTTGCTAGGCTTGGGTATTTATAGGGAGTCTTTATAGGATTTTTCTCTTTTTAATCCACCAATCATGGTCTTTGAAATAACCCAGCAGATTACCTTTCCAAATCTGTCCTTGTAGTAGATTTGCAGGAACCTACCAGTAGGAAGCAGAATATGAGCTACTGGTAGGACTGCTCACTATTTTTCTCCTATTGGTTACTTTGTTGTTTTATTGGCAAGATGCCCTTCTTTCTTCAACCTTTCGGTAAGAAAATACTCACCTATCGGTACGACAACTCTCTAGATTGCACCTACTAGTAGGAGTGATTACTTACTAGTAGAACCTCTTTCTGGCTTAAGTTGTACCATTACAAAACCTACTGGTAGAAGTGGTATTTTTCTCAATCTTGCTTGCAATGGCCTTGACTACACTCCTGAACCTATTTGGTCATACCCAAGTCTTCCATGTCATTGAAATACGTGTCCAATCATGCTTTTACACTCATTCAACCATAAACAAGTTGACAGTTGGTGGCTTGAAGTCATCATTGGCACAGCCCGATAGAAGAAATCCGACGCCGGTGTGGGCTGTGGTGGCGCCATTGTCAGTTGGCTACGCAAAGAAGTCACGAGGACAACTCCTTGTCTGTTGATGGAGAGAGAGGCTATGATGGGTTAATGCAAAAAAACAAGGAGCTACTGTAGAAAAGCCAAGGAGGAGGAAGGTAGCTTTTGGAAATATGATTTTTGGCCTTAAGTCATTGCCATGAAAGATCCATTTATTTACAGTTATGCCATCAAGACTTTGTCTATAAATAGGCAGTGCATTCTTCAGTTTCAAGCATCCAAAAATCACTCGAATTTTGAGCGTATTTGTATAGCAAGAGTCCAATTAACTCTCTGTCTTTTTTTTTCTTCCATATTGAGTGGGGTGTACAAGGATATAAAATAGCTCGGGTTTGGGATTGTAAATTCGAGTTGTGAGGCTTGTACTTTGTACTCAATTTTTTTTTCTCAATAGTGAAGAAGGTGACTGGATTTTGCCTCGTGTACGTAGGCAGAATTTTTGCTGAACCACGTAAAATATTGGTGTTCTTTCTTTGTATTTTGATTTTGATTATTTTATTTATTTATTTTCTCATTACCGTACTGACTAATTTGCTGCAAGTTTTTCCCAACAAGTGGTATCATAGCTTCCAGGTTTGGCATGGGAAAGTTGGTAATCAAGAACAAGGCACACTGGTCTTAATCACCTATACTCAAGTACGATGGCAGTAAAAGGAATCTCGATGGGTAAATTTGAAGTGGATTTCTTTGGCAGAAAATTAATTTTAGCCTGTGGCAAAGTATAATATATTTTGGCGCAAGAAGGGCTAGTCAAAGCACTTAATGGTATCGAGAAGAAACCAGAAACTATGACAAAGGTAGACAGGATGAACTTAAGATGAAGCCTATGAGTGCTATTCACTTATGTCTCACACCACAGGTACAATATAGTTTTCTAATAGAAAATTTTGCTTCTGAATTATGGAAAAAGTTAGAAAATATATATATATGTCAAAATCACTCACAAATAAATTACTTCTCAAAAAGCAATTATATCAATTGCGGATGGAGGATGGAACAAATTTATATGATCATCTCAATGTTTTCAATAAAATTATTACTCAGGTAATTAATGTTGAGGTTACAATTGGAGAAGAGGATACGGTTATTGTTCTCTTGGCTTCTCTTCCACATTCTTATGATGCACTTGTAACTACACTTTTGGTTGAAAAAAAAACTCTTAATGTTGATGAGGTGACAACTATTCTTTTGGAAACCGAGGCATTCAAGAAGCCTGGAAATAGTTCTCAAGCAGAAGCACTAGTGGCCAAAATTGAATTGAGTCTACAACATGGAAGGAGCAGCCAAAAGGACCCGAAAATAGAGGGAGGTCTCGTTCCAAATCAAGAGGGAGGAGTAACGAAAAATACAAGTGCTACTACAGCCACAAGGAGGGGTACTTGAAAAGGGATTGTAATCAACAAAAGCAAGATCTGAGGGAAAAGGAAAATCTCCTAATTTAGATCAAGCGGGCATTACACAAGATAGCTCAAACAGAAAGGGTGATTTATTATCAGCCACCATAGGTGCGAATTATCTTGCTGATAGATGTATTTTGGATTCAAGATGTTATTATCACATGTGTCCTTATATGGAATGGTTTGATACTTATAAACCTTATAATAGAGGAACAGTTCTAATAGGGAATGATTCAATTTATAAAACCATTGGAATTGGGACAATGAAAATTAAAATGTTTGATGGTATGATAAGAACACTAGGTGATGTGCATGTCTTTGGTCTTAAAAAAATTAATTTCCTTGGTACACTTGACTCTAATGGTTTCACCTTCACAACAATGAGTGGGGTCCTAAATATTGCAAAAGGGGTCATGGTTGTCATGAAGGGGAAACGACAAGAAAATTTATATACGCTGGTAGGGAGTACTGCTATAGGTGGAGTAGCTATGACCACTCGTTTGGATTTGGGTACTGATGACACTACTTTGTGGTATTTACGCCTTGGCCATATGAGTGAAAAAGGTCTGCTGGAAGGAACTTCACAGACGCAGTTTGCTTGATGGGGTAAAAACTTGTAAACTTAATTTTTGCAAGTATTGCTTATATGGAAAACAGTGCAGGGTTAGCTTCAAAGTAGGACAACATACAAGCAATGATGTGTTGGAGTACATACACTTTGACGTATGGGGACCCGCCCCAATTCCATCGAAAGGTGGAGCGGTGTACTTTGTGACATTTATTGATGACTTATCCAGGGAAGTATGGGTCTACTTCATGAAGCACAAAATTGAAGTGTTCAATATATTTAAGCAGTGGAAAGCAAAGGTTGAAAAGTAGACAAGGAAACAAGTCAAATACTTATAGACAGACAACGACACAGAGTATACACTTTGGGAATTCATAAGGTATTGCGAGACGGAAGGGATCTCCAGATTTTATACTACACCAAGTGGGCCACAAAAAATTGGTGCAACCAAAAGAATGAATAGGACCGTCTTAGAGAGAGCAAGATGTATGAGAATCCATGCCAAAGTCATTTTGGGCTGAGGCTGTTAAGATGACATACTATATTGTTAACAGGTCAACTTTGTCGGTTATTAATGCTCAAGTCCTTGAGAAGGTTTGGACAGGTAAATCATTTAATTATTCTAATCTTAGAATCTTTGGTTGTCTAGCCTATGTTCACGTGTAGAAGCAGCAACGATCCAAGTTAAACCCAAATTCAAAGCAATGCATATTTGTCAGTTATGAAAAAGGAGTGAAAGGATATAAACTTTGGGATTCAGTTGAACAAAAGGTTATTGTTAACAGAGATGTTATTTTCAATGAAGGACATGCTGAATTGAAAAGGGGAAAAAGTCGATAAAGAGGTGGAGGCTCACATAGATAAATACTCACTCTAGGTGGAGCCAGATGTGACATAGGAGACCAGTAGAAAGTGTAAACCCTCACATGTTTATATTGATATAATGATATAACTGTTTAGTAATTCTAATATAGGTAATGATGTAAGAATGAACAACATAGACTATAACAGTATAAATAAATATTTGGGGGACAAATTGATTGTTAAGTTTAAGTTTCGAAGGTGTTTAAAGCTTGGAATGAGTTTTAGACGAGTTTCTAAATACTTTTAGGTCAAAATAAGATGTCCATTGAATTCGGAAGATCGAGAAACATTGGGAGAGGTAATATGGGGTGTAATAAAGTTAGGAAGTATCCCATAATTAAGACACATTCTAGAAAGAATTTGGGTAGGAAGAAATTAGATACTGTCTTCGTATTTGGACCATAACCTTTTATCTTGATGTCCTTTGGATCTAAAATTGTTACAGTAGATAGTAGACTTCTAGGGCTACAATAGTGTGTCTCATGAAAAGTTTCCAAATCGACCTCTACATAGGCCAAAACTGCACTAGAAATTTCAGCAGAAATAGGGAGTACGTTTGAACGTGAAAGTATGTTCGAACGACCTACGTTCGAACGTGAAAGTCCATTGTAACGACAATGTGTTCCAGTGCTTTTTGTCTGGTGGAAAAACAAAAGTACTAGGAGCACATGACGTTTGAACGTCAATGACGTTCGAACGTGAGTAGCAAATCAAAACATCAAACTTACATTGATTGAACCCTTTTCTCACCCTATAAATACATAAGGCCGCCTCCCTTAGCCCCATTTCAACACTTATAACCCTAGAAATTCCTAGAGAGGAAGAAAGAAGGAGAAAAACAAGAGATTAAGAGTGGATTCAAGTTAGAGAAAGATCAAATCTCAAGTTCTTCACTCAAAAACTAAAGAAGAAGAAAGTAAGGGTTTTCTTCCATTCTTGTTCATTGAGGTTAGGGTTTATATATATGTATGTTTTGCTTCTAAACCTTAGATATATGCTATGAAACACTTGTTTCTTGAAGTTCTTACAAATATCACCATGTTTTGAAGGTATTTATGGTTTGATAGCCATGAAAACCCAAGTTTTGAGAAAAATGGATTTTCTTCTTAAAGTTCAATTGTTCTTGATTTCAAAATTTTAGTGATTTATATTGAACCACAAAATCGTATTTATGATGATCTCTTGCATATTTTCTTAAATTGTTCTATTGGGATACTACTTGTGAAATTTGGGAATTTTTGAATGTATTTGTAATTGGAGAAATTGATTAGATATTGTATCTCTTGTGGATGTTTGTATGACCATGGGTGGCTGTTGACCAGATATCGTAGAGTGGGTTAGATGCATTTTTTACTCCGTGTGGGTTTGAAGGTTCCCTATCACTCGTACTGGGGTTGGTGCATTGCAAGGACCAAACTACTATTCACTCACGTGTTATCGAGACTGAGGGTTAGTATACTATTCTTAGGTTGGATTCGTCACTGCCATGAGTTGGTATACGCCCTTCCTAAATGTTGGATATCCTTGCGAGGATTTGGGAGTGTGTGTGTGGGTCAGGATATTCTCGATGTATTTATTCATCCGAATCATGTGTCATACTTGAGATAAAAATACAAGTTATGGGTTTGTAGTTTATTGTACCAGAAACGATTTTCTAGAAGAGCTTGTGGAAGTATGGGATTCTATAAGAACTTGTGGGAAATAATTTATGGTTGAAAATGATTTGTTATTTATAATTTGGCGTTATTACTTCATTTAATTTATTGATATTGTGTAAACTTGAGATCTCCTGAAATGTCCCTGTTTTCTCTCAAAAGCTATGTCTATGATATTTGTAAAATGAGACCAGCTGGTTTTACATGTTTTATAAACCTTGTTCGAGTTTGGGAGCATTTTCCTACAGAGCTCTCACCCCCTGCAAATATCATATTTTTCAGATTGTAGCTTAGAGGAAGAACTCGGGGTCGATGAACAGGTACCTTGGGAAGCTCAAGTGGATGGGCATGTGGATCCGAAGTGGGATATCTAGGATTGATATTTCTATGTCCTAGACTAGGAAATTCTTTTTGAGATAATGTCCATGTTAATCTTTTGTTATTCTACTAAAAATTTACGATTAATTCTTTTGGATGTAATTAACATAGTTTGGCATATTCTTTTGATATTATGGCCATGGTTTGGCATATTCCTTTGGGATGATGTAGTAGATGTTGTATATAATGAATGAAAATTCTCTTTATTGATGGATTTTATTAGTTGCTCTCATAATGTGAATGGTTTTAAAAAGTAATGTAATCCAAGGTGTAGTTTGGGGCGTTACAAGTTTGGTATCAGAGCCTTGGCGTTAGGTCTTACATGGGAGCTGTAGGTTATGGATTACCACTAGAGAGATAGGACTAGGTTGAACGAAATTGTGGATTTAAAATTTTATACAAGCCTTGTGCTTTAGATTAAAGTGATAGTTAGGATGTCCTGTACATCAATGAAACTAAATTGTGAATTGATGTGCAGGATGAAGGGTGAACATGGACGTGGACGTGGACATGGACATGAACGGGGATGTGGTGGCCAAACAAACCCACCACCACCACCTCCAGATGCCATGAATGGCATCTATCAATGCCTAAGGGAGCTAACCACTTTGGTACAATGTCAGAATAGAGACAACAACCAAAGACGACAGAACTTCGCGAGGGGAGGTCCGATTAGGACTGGTGCTAGCAGCAGTGGAGCTACACAAAGGGTAGCTCCGTACCGCCGACCTGACCAAGCTTCGGGGCAAAGGAATCAAGTCGTTCGAGGAGCTGGGGTTACATGGAACAGAGCATACACTGACCCATGTCAATGCTTCGCATGTGGAGGGTTCAGGCACCTTAAAAATAACTGCCCATCGATGCCACCAAAGACCAATCATGCAATGGGACAAATATACATGTAAATAAGCCATCGCGATAGAAGCCATTACAGCCGAAACCATTAAGAGCTATAGGCCCAAAGGGTACAAAGCAAGAAATAGTTTTTGCTTTGACCCCACAGGAGGAAGACATTTCCGATGTAGTTGTTGAAGGTATTGTTCTTCTTTAAAATTCTTGGGCCCAAATTTTATTCGATCCCGGTGCTATTCATTCATTCATACGCACTACATATGCTCTTAATTTGGGATTGGACTTTGAGAAGCTAGAACATGCCTTGAGTATTGACATGCCTACAGGAGAACGGTTGGATTCTCGAAGGGTGTGTAGAGGTTGTATGCTTCGAATTGGGGAGTATTAGGTGAGGGTGAAGGAAACTCTATGCTTGACTTTGTTTGAAGTGATATGTTTATAAGATAAGTGTGATTTGTTACTTAATTAGGTTAGAAATTAATTATTTGTTTGGATTCATGGATTAGCTAGCTTTGAGGAGTGGACAAAAATTGAGGATGTTTATTCTAGTTTTATATTGTGTCGTTTTGAACTATTCTAGGAGAAGGATGGTAATTTGAATTTTGATTTGTAAATGATGCTAGGCATGATTCTTTATGTAAGTCATATTATCTATATTGGAGATGGGTATGAGATAAGATTTGTGATAAATGACACCCAAACTTAAATTGGACAAGTATAGCAGAACCATCAGTCACACAGACTACCTTTCACTAATTTCATCATAACTCTTTGTTGGAAAGTCCAAATGGTGCACTTTCTTTTTTGTTAGAATCCTAACTCGTATATCTTTCCAACCATATAGCTCACACATGTTATAAATACCTGAGTTAAATCATTTTATGCTTATAAGTTGATCAAAAATCTATGTTGTGGTATCCCTTGGATAGCAAAATATCGTGTTTTTCTTCTTAGACTCTGAAGGACTTATCCTTAAGCAAGCTTCCATCACTATTTATGATTTTATTTAGAGATACCCCCATGTTGATTGAAGTATTATGATGGATAACAATATAAAATGGGATTATGACTTGGTGCCTAGCCGACTCTAAGTATTTTATTCTACTATTAATCTTGCTTATATTTTTTGGAAGTCAAGGAGATGTGATAACTCAATTTGGATGTGTGGAGGTAAGGTCAACTTAGATGTTTTTTTTAAGATGGACTAAGTTTTGAATAATAAGGTTATGGGAATTGATGTGTGTTACTTAAAAGTTAAAGAAATTAAGGAATGAATGTAGTTTTGGTTTTATGATGAAAACCATGGGGGTGTTATGTTTTGTGCATTGGTGAATACGATGTTATGAGATTGTATAATTCTCAAATATGATCAATTGATGGAATATGGCAAAGTTACATTGAATGAGAGCCTATTTTGGAATAGCAATAGGAATTGTGGTTATGGTTCTTAAATGGACAAGAGTTTGTTTTCATAACCACAAACTTGAGGTCACCAATATTGGTTTGAAAATATTACGGAGAGTTAATTAAATTTACTTTGGAAGTATTGATGGTTTAGAAGGGTCATACATAGGATACTCATTGAGGACGTTATACTTAGATAATCTTATTTTGTTGTGGACTCAGTTCACTATATTTAGACTCTCTAAAATATTAACAATCAAGAATCTTGGGTGTGGGTGTAGTTAATAGTTGACTTGTATTTACAAATATTGATTTGAAATTGAGCTCAAGTTATGGAAACGAATTTATAGACATAGAAAAAAAAAAAATTTAAGAAGCATGACTATGTTGCAATAGTTACCTTTGACCCTCGATATTGTAGGATTAAGAGATTATAGAGTTTAAAAGCTCGATGTCTGACATAGTAGATAATTATTGAAATAAGGATGATTTCAATGTTTGGTATTTACTTTTATCGTTATGTGAGATCTTTTAAATGTTATTGAAGTTGTGTTGGAGGAATATGAAGTTCTTTTCCTGTCTCTCTTAGTACATTATTAAGATAGGCTTGATTAGTTATACTTGAGTATTGCTAGTATGAGTATTGAAGATTCTAACTTGACAATTAGTGGTGATAATTGGAAAGATGTAATTTGAGGAATCAATGATGATACCTATGCAGATTAGCTTTGACATGGATGTAGAAACCTTATGTAACTTTGGGATAAATGACTATGGATATCCTAGTAACTAGCAAATCCTTAATATCTTGGGGATTCGAAAGTATAGGTATTGTGAAAAGAATTATGATGTTAATGAAAGCCACTAAGAATTGATTACATGGTTATTAGTTCTAGATCCAGGTTAGAGATTGATAATGAATACTTGGGTGAAATTCAAAAGAAAAGTGATATTTGATGAGTACATAATTAAGTATTGTGATCTAGTGATTATGCATGATAAAAAATTAGTTGGAAGAATCGTATACAATTATTGAGAATAGAGATGATAAATGATTTCTAGTGAAGGAATGTAATCATTAGGACTTTAAGTAGCTGCAATGATGTTATAAGTGGAAAAGATAGATATAAAATTTATGATATGATATTCTATTTTAACCTTGGCTTTGATGTTTAAAGGATGAATAAAACTGGAGATATCATAGCCAAATGACAATTAGATAGAGTAACTCGACGATTAAGTTTCGAGGATGAAACTTTCTTTAAGGAGGTGGATTGTAAACCCCCACATGATTATATTAATATAATGATATAATTGTTTAGTAATTCTAATATAGGTAATGACGTAAGAATGAACTACATAGACTATAACAATAGAAATAAATATTTGGGAGACAAATCGATTGTTAAGTTCAAGTTTCGAATGTGTTTAAGCTTGGAAGGGGTTGTAGGTGAGTTTCTAAATACTTTTAGGTCAAAATAAGCTGACCATAGAATCCGAAAAATCGAGAAACATTGGGAGAGGTAATATGGGGTGTAATAAAGTTAGGAAGTATCCCGAAATTAAGATACATTCTAGAAAGAATTCGGGTAGGAAGAAATTAGACACTGACTTAGTATTTGGACCATAACTTTTTATCCTGATGTCCCTTGGATCTAAAATTTTGATAGGCGATAGTAGACTTCTAGGGCTACAAACATGTATCACGATAATTTTCCAAATCGACCTCTAAATAGGCCAAACATGCACTGGAAGTTTCAGCAAAAATAGGGAGTACGTTCGAATGTGAAAGTACGTTCGAACGACCTACGTTTGAGCGTTAAAGTCCATTCGAATGAATGTGCATTCCAATAATTTTTTTTTTATGGAAAAACAAAAATAATGGGAGCACATGACGTTCAAACATCAATGACGTTCGAATGTGAGTAGCGAATCAGGACATCAAATTTACGTCGATTGAACTCTTTTCTCACCCTATAAATAAATAAGGCCACCTCCCTTAGCCCCATTTCAACACTTATAACCCTAGAAAGTCCTAGAGAGGAAGAAAGGAGGAGAAAAATAAGAGATTAAGAGTGAATTCAAGTTGGAAAAAGATCAAATCTCAAGTTCTTCACGCAAAAATCAAGGAAGAATAAGGTAGGAGTTTTCTTCCATTCTTGTTCATTGAGGTTAGGGTTTATATATATGTATGTTTTGCTTCTAAACCTTAGATATATGCTATGAAATACTTGTTTCTTGAATTTTTTACAAATATCACCATGTTTTGAAGGTATTTATGGTTTGATACCCATGAAAACCCTAGTTTTGAGAAAAATGGATTTTCTTTTTAATATTCAATTGTTCTTGATTTCAAAACTTTAGTGCTTTATATTGAACTAAAAAATGGTATTTATGATGATCTCTTGCATATTTTCTTAAATTGTTCTATTGGGATACTACTTGTGAAATTTGGAGATTTTTTAATGTATTTGTGATTGGAGAAATTGATTGGATATTGTATCTCTTGTAGATGTTTGGATGACCATAGGTGGCTGTTGACCGGATATCGTATAGTGGGTTAGATGCGTTTCTTACTCCGTGTGAGTTTGAAGATTCCCTATCACTCGTAGTGGGGTTGATGCCTTACGAGGAGCAAACCACTATTCGCTCACGTGTTATCGAGATTGAGAGTTAGTATACTATTTCTGGGTTGGATTCGTCACTACCATTAGTTGGTATACACCCTTCCTAAAGGTTGGATATCCTTGCGAGGATTTGGGAGTGTGTGTGTGTGGGCCAGGATATTCTCGATGTGTTTATTCATGTGAATCATGCATCATACCTAAGATACGAATACAAGTTAGGGGTTTGTGGTTTATTGTACTAGAAACGATTTTCTACAAAAGCTTGTGGAAGTATAGGATTCTATAGTTTATGGTTGGAAATGATTTGTTATTTGTAATTTGACGTTATTACTTCATTTAATTTATTGCTATTGTGTAAACTTGAGATCTCCTGAAATGTCCCTGTTTTCTCTCAAAAGCTATGTCTATGATATTTGTAAAATAAGACCGGCTAGTTTTACATGTTTTCTAAACCTTGTTTGAGTTGGAGAGGATTTTCCTACAGAGCTTAGTGCTCCCCTACAAATATCATACTTTTCAGATTGTAGCTTAAAGGAAAAACTCGGAGTCGATGAACAGGTATCTTGGGAAGCTCAAGTGGATGGGCATGCGGATTCGGAGGGGGATATCTAGGATTGATATTTCTATGTCATAGACTAGGCAATTCCTTTTGAGATAATGTTCATGTTAATCTTTTCTTATTCCGCTGACAAGTTACTTTTAATTCTTTTCGATGTAATTGTCATAGTTTGGCATATTCTTTTGATATTATGGCCATGCTTTGGCATATTACTTTGGGATGATGTAGTAGATATTGTATATGATGAATGAAAATTCTTTTTATTGATGGATTTTATTAGTTGCTCTGATGATGTGAATAGTTTTAAAAAGTAATGTCGTCCAAGGTGTAGTTTGGGGCATTACAAGTTTGGTATCAGAGCCTAGACTTTAGGTCTTACATGTGAGCTGTAGGTTATGGATTACCACTAGAGAGATAGGACTAGGTTGAACGAAATTGTGAATTTAAAATTTTATACAAGTCTTATGCTTTAGATTAAAGTGATAGTTAGGATGTCCTGTACATCAATGAAACTAAATTGTGAATTGATGTGCAGAATGAAGGGTGAACGTGGACGTGAACGGGGACATGGTGGCCAAGCAAACCCACCACCACCACCTCCAGATGCCATGAATGGCATCTATCAATGCCTAAGGGAGCTAACCACTCTGATACAACGCCAGAATAGAAACAATAACCAGAGACGACAGAACTTCGCGAGGGGAGGTCCGATCAGGACTAGTGCTAGCTGTAGTGGAGCTACACAAAGGGCAACTCCGTAACGCCGACCTGACCAAGCTTCGGGGCGAAGGAATCAAGTCGTTCGAGGAGTTGGGGTTACTTGGAATAGAGTAGACACTAATTCACATCAATGCTTCGCATGTGGAGGGTTTGGGCACCTCAAAAATAACTGCCCATCGATTCCACAAAAAACCAATCAAGCAACGGGACAAGTATACATGGAAATAAGCCACCACGACAGAAGCCATTACAGCCGAAACCATTAGGAGCTATAGCCCCAGGCGGTACCAAGCAAGAAATATTTTTTTCTTTGGCCCAACCGGAGGAAGATGTTTCCAATGTAATTGTTGAAGGTATCGTTCTTCTTTAAAATTCTTGGGCCCGAATTTTTTTTGATCTCGGTGCTATTCATTCATTCATACACACTACATATGCTCTTAATTTGAGATTGGACTTTGAGAAGCTAGAACATGTCTTGAGTATTGACATGCCTACAGGAGAACGGTTGGATACTCAAAGGGTGTGTATAGATTGTATGCTTCGAATTGGGGAGTATTAGGTGAGGGTGAAGGAAACTCTAGGCTTGACTTTGTTTGAGGTGATATGTTTATAAGATAAGTGTGATTTGCTACTTAATTAGGTTAGGAATTAATTATTTGTTTGGATTCATGGATTAGCTAGCTTTGAGGAGTGGACGAAAATTTGGAATGTATATTCTAGTTTTATATCGTGTCGTTTTGGACTATTCTAGGAGAAGGATGGAAATTTGAATTTTGATTTGTAAATGATGCACCAACATCTTCTGAAAAAGATACATCTAGTAATGATGAGAGGCAACAAGAACCCACAACTCTTGCTGCTAGAAGGGAGAAAATAACTAAAAAGGCACCAGTCAGGTATGGTTTTGAAGACATGGTTTGCTTCGCATTAACTGTTGGTAGTGGAGATCCATCTTATTTTCAAGGGACAATCAAAAGCAAGGAAAGTGAAAAATAAATGCTAGCATTGCTGGACGAAATAGAATCTCTACACAAGAACAACATATGGGAGTTAGTTGAAAAAGCCAAGGGGCAAAAGTTGATTGGCTGCAAATGATACTATTGGAAAAAGGAACCTACGACAAAAAATAAAGGAGAAAAGTTTAAAGTATGGCTTGTCGCCAAGGGTTATATACAAGTGGAAGAATTTACTATAATGGAATTTTTTTCTCCTGTTGTTAAGCATTCTTCTATTTGCGTTATCTTAGCCATGGTAGCTATGCTTGACCTTGAGTTCCAATAGCATGACGTCAAGACAACATTCCTTTAATGGAGAATTGGAGGAGGAAATATTTAGGGAACAACCAGAAGGACTCAAGGAGCAAGGTAATGAGCATCTGATATGCAAGCTTAAAAGATCTCTTTAAGGGTTGAAACAACCTCCCAGACAATGGTATAGGAGGTTCGATTCTTTTAAGGTTGATATTCGCTACATGAGGAGCAACTATGATAGTTGTGTTTATTTTAAAATGCTTGGTGATGGTTCTTTTGTAATTTTGATGCTTTATGTTGATGATATGTCAATCGCTTCAAATAACATGCATGAGCTAAATTTGTTGAAGTCTAGATTATGGATGGAATTTGATATGAAGGATCTAGGCATTGCTAAAAAAGCCTTGGAATAGAAATCCGAAGGGACAAGAAAAAAGGCAAACTATGGTTATCACAAAAGAAGTATGTGGAAAAGGTGCTAGAGAGGTTTAGCATGGGTAACTCTAAACTTCTTAATACTCCTCTAGCTAACCACTTTAAATTATCTGCAAGATCATGTCCTTCTACAGATAATGAAGTGGAAGAAATGTTCCGTGTGCCGGATACCAGTGTTGTGGGAAGTCTAATGTATGTCATGTTTTGTAGTAGGCCAGAAATCTCACAGGTAGTCAATATCATAAGTAAGTACACGGATAATCCAGGCAATCCAGCTAAATGGATATTTAGGTACTTGAGAGGTATGGCGGATTTTGGTATCTTGTATCAAAGACAAGACGAAACATGACAAGTTATGGGCCATGTTGATGCAGACTATATAAGTGATCTGAACAAATGTAGATCCCTACAGGTTATGTATTTACACTTGCAAGTGGACATATCAATTGGAAAGCTATGATTCAATCAACTCTCACTTTATCCACAACTGAAGCGAAATACATGGCAACGGTGGAAGCTGCCAAGGAGGCTTTTTGGTTAACGTGTCTGGTCATTGAACTAGGAATGAAGTAGGAAAACTTGGAGTGGTATTGTGACAACCAAAATGCAAGTCATTTGGCTAGTAATCAAGTTTATCATGCCAGGACAAAGCATATTGATGTGAGGTATCAAGGTCTTCGAGAATAGGTAGAAAATGGCAATGTGAATTTAATGAAAGTTCATATAGAGAACAATGCAGCTGATATGATGGCGAACCCGGTCACTTCACAAAAGTTTAAGCATTGCTTAAACTTGATCAATCTCTTTCAGGTGGAGGTCAGTGCATTCTTGCTAAGGTTGAGATTGTTGACAGTTGGTAACTCGAAGTCTATATCGGCGCAGCCCGATAGAAGAAATCTGGCACCGGTTTGGGCTGTTGATGGCGTTGTTTGTCGGTTGGCTACGAAGAGAAGTCACGAGGACTGTTCCTTGCTTGCTGATGCAGAGAGGCTATGATGGGTTAATACAAAAAAACAAGGAGTTGCTGCAGAAAAGTCGATGAGGAGGAAGGCAGCTTTTGTAAATTTGATTTTTGGCTTTAAGTCATTGCCTTGACATATCCACCTATTTACAGTTATGCTATCAAGACTGTGCCTATAAATAGACAGTGCATTCTTCAGTTTCAAGCAACCAAAAATCACTCGAATTCTGAGCGTATTTGAGTAGCAAGAGTCCAATTAACTCTCTGTCTTTTTCTTTTCCCATATTGAATGGTGAGATTTGAGTAGGGTGTACAACAGCATAAAATAGCTCGGGTTTGGGATAGTAAATTCGAGCAATGAGGCATGTACTGTATACTCAATTTTTTCTCTCAATAATGAAGAAGGTGACTAGATCACACCTCATGGACGTAGACAGGAGTTTTACTGAACCACGTAAAATATCAATGTTCTTTCTTTGTGTTTGGTTTTAATTATTTTATTTATTTATTTTCTCATAATCTTACTGACTAATTTGCTGCGAGTATTTCCCAAGAGAATAAACAAAATCACATAAAATAAAAAACTCAACTAAAATAAAGGAATTAAGCGACAAGCATCACTAAAGTGAATGGTCATGAAGCTTATAATTTGTAATATCATCCTCTCATCATTAACTGTTATGGACGTGCTCATCAAAGAAGTAATTTTTCATCAAGACAAAACCATGACCACAATGTTTTCATACACAATAGCTAACAACTCGCGAGTGCTACAATACATCATAGACACCTTGAGAATGTAGATAATTGCAACAATATACATGTGAAGTGAGAGCCATGGACTGCCGGCATTTTGAATCGTCTTTCTCATATTCATTATGACTTTCCTTGAGTTTTCAATATGGTCCGAGCAAGACATTACGCAAAAAAAAGGCCATTTGATCACAAGACAAAGAGGGGGCTACTAAAAACAAATATTTGTAAATGATTATAACTGCTTAGAATCAACGAATTGAAAAGTGCTAGTTTGGGGCCAAAATCTGTCTCATGTGGTGAACAACATAAGAAAAAAGTGTACAATATCCATTCGATAACATACCAAAAAAGTTAAGATCAAGCCTCAGTTTTTGGAATTGATTGTAACTCGGGTTGTGATTTGGTATTTGAGCTATAATTTCATTTTATTGAATCTTAACTTTTAAAACGATACCAAAAAAATAAAAAAAAAATTATGTAATTTCGGAAGGTATCAACGACAACCCCGAAAAAGAAAGAAGGAAAGAAAACAGCGTCACAACATCCTCAAAAAAGAATATATGTTCAGCTTCTAACAGTCTTATAAGCTTCTCTCCTAATAATAATGGCTTAAAGATGAGGTGAACGTGCAGATGCTTTGTGGTCAATAATGTTGTTCCTGACAGAGTGGTCGTCACATATACTATTTTTTTTTTATTTTTAAAAAATAGTGATCACATACCAAATCAAAACATATCACATCTTGATTGTTACTTTTACTTCTTATATTTTGATATTATTGTCCTTATGGGTGAGGTTAGAAAAATGAGCAGATTTTGGAGTCTCATGAGAACTCGGATGCATATGGAGATAGGCTTACGATTCCTAATGTTTTGGCTGAAAATGCAATTGTTGTACACAACTTTTAGTCATTACTATTAAGATGAAAAAATAGGGAATAACAATGTAGAGTTTAAACAATAAGTAAAATTCCTCAACTTCTGTAATTGTGAAGAAAGTTGATGGATAAGCATCTCATTATGTTACGAAAATATTTGATTTTAAACCTAACTTGATGTGCTTGCATGCCAAAACTAAAGATGTAATAAAATATCAAAATATAAGAAGATTTTAGAGACACGTTAAACCGACACATAGGACATTATGTGTTTATATGTTTTTTCTTTTTTCTTATGAATGGTGGTTGCAATTGAAAATATTAAGGTAAAAAGAGTAGTGAATAAAATATTAAAGGTGTGTAGTAAAAAAGTCTTCAATTACTTATTATTAGGAAATAGTTGGTGGTAAACAATTGATTGTATTATGGGAAGAGCCGACTCTAAATTTAATTTGTTTGTTCTCACCTATAGCAGTTGAAGATACACAAGAGAATCTGAGAATAAGAAAACCTAAAAAAACATATCAGGCTAACCAATATGTTGCGAATCCAACTGGGTCCCACCTACAAGATGCCTTGTCTTATAAAATTGCAAATTTCCCGTCATAGCACAACAAATGCTTGCAATTATTGTAATTTGTGAGATGAAAACTTGATTGGTAATGAAAGGCCAGTGGGGATCAACCCCTGTAGGTCGATTGAATAGACCTACCATTAGCGAAAGGCATGGAGGAAAAGTACTTTCCGATGAAAAAAGTAAAAAATAAAAAATAAAAAATAAATGCACGTTTCGAACTTTTTCTCAACATTGATGATTTCAAGCGAACAAAACCAAGTTCAATTTTGGTAAAAGAAATCAGTCATGAGACCCGATGAACCTTGATTATTCTTACTCTTTAGTGTAAAATTTGTTGATGTACTCAAAACAAACAAATTGTACGAAGCAACTAGAAGGAACGACCACTTATCAAATGATTCTGCAAGCATTTTTTCGCAGAGGTAAATATAAGTATAAGTTTGTATTTAGTGCTTGAACTAGTTTACATTTATTTTGGATGGGCTGATTCATGGACTCGACGAACTGAAATTACAAGCAAGGTATAGCAATATTATTTGCATTTCATCTCTTCCATTGTTCCTCGTAATAGAGAAGGCTAGCCGTGAGAAAAGCAAGCACTACAACAAAAGGGAAAAAAAAAAAATAGTTACCAGCATTTATAAAACATTGGGATATGGGTTATAATTGCCGCAAATGACTGTAATTGTCATATCAAGAAATCAATTGTCACGGGGTAAGAACTCGTTTTTTTTTTAGCCTACCTGTGAAAGCGTTGCCACTACAACTAGCCACACAAACACAAGAACAGTGACACACAAAGGCACACACGTGACGACACTCTCAAACCTTATATATTGAAACTTTCTACAATTTACAAGGAACTCAAAGCAAGAACACACTTTGTCTCACTAAACTGCCCAAACACCCATATTTATACAAGGAGCAAGACATATGACACCCCCATCTGCCAAGGGGCAATTACACATAATCTACCTATTCCCTATTAGAATTGTCAACAAGACTGCTTCTCTGTACGATATCTGGCAGACAGTTCCACCCATTCAACAACTGATGTGGAACTGTCCCTTATCAGCATGCACCTGGAGCAGAGTATGACTAAGAACACCTAAAGCTGTCTCCTTCAGTAATTGCCTTAACTGAGTCATGCCTTAGCAATTGCCCACATCCTCCTAGTCACATGCATTGAGTAGTCATGTGCCCACATTCAACAGCCAACCTTGCCTCACGAACCATTGTGCATGCTTGGTCCAACCCATGCTATACAATCCGAAGCTATGCACTCACATTGCCTCAATTGAGCCCACTGCGTGTTATCATGCTTAGCCGGGTGGTCTCATACTGTCACGGTTTGCACCAACCTATCGAACCCTTAGCCGTATCACCTTGATTCCTTCTCATGGCGTGCCTTTGTGCAAGGTGCCACCAAGGCCACCATTATGCACCCAAGTCAGTTATGGTGTGACAAGCCACCCCCACTTGAATTATCCGACGACCTCGTTGGAATGGCAGCATGGCACTGCTTGATAAGATACTCGAATTGCCACAATGTGGCAGGGGCATTTATTAAGCCGAAAGGGATGACTAAAAACTCATATGACCCGTACCTCGTCACATAAGCGATTTTCGCCTCATCTCCTTCCGCAATTTTGACTTATTGATATCCCAACTGCAAGTCTATCTTGGTGAAAAAGACTACTTTCCCTAGTTGATCGAATAATTCATCAACAAGCATGACTGGATAGTTGTTTTTAACAGTCACTTTGTTAAGGGCCCTTTAATTAATGCAAATCCATAGGGATCCATCCTTTTTAAAAAAAAAATAGGAAAGGGGCTCATGGAAGGTCTAATGAACCCAATGTCAAACAGACTACCAAGCTGCATCCTTAGCTCCACCAACTCTGATGGAGACATTCGATAAGGAGCCTGGGCAGGGATTTTTGCCCCTGGAATCAATTCAATGGCACGGTCAATCTCCCGCCTTGGTGATAATCTTACTGGCAATTCTTTGGGTGCCGCATCCTTGAATTTAGTCAGCAACTATTGCACTGGTTCAGGGACCTACAATGCTTTAGAGTCCTTATGCTCATACAGAACAACCAAATACATTATTTCTCCTTTTCGCAAGTCATCTTTCACTTGCAAGGTAGACAACATTTTCCTCAAAGACTTGGCCTTGACGAGGGGAAAAAAATAGGGACTGGACATGTCCATCATGAACATCTCATGCAAATGAGGCATAACCGACACTTTTGCCTTATTAAGAAATTTCAGCCCTAGGATTACCTAAAAATCATTGAGAGGGACTTCCACAAATTCGAATGGTCCTTGTCAATCACCAACTTTTAAAGGGACGTCTCTTGTAACGCTGCCAACTGGTTTTGCTTCTGAATTAACTACCTTGATCTGGCTAGAGTCTTTCGTCAAAGCTAAGCCAAGCCAAGCCGCTGCACCTCACGATCAGACACAAAGTTATGTGTCGCACCTATATCAACCATTGCACGGACAGCCACATTGTTCAAACGAACGTGCACAAACATCAGCCCCCTCCTTGCCACCAGCTCCTCTTTGCAAATTGTATTAAGGAGCTGCAATGGATTGATTCGTGTTGGCTCGTCTAAATAGTCAGTATCCTCAGCCATAAAGGCACTGACTTTTTCCTTCTTAAGGTAATATTTGGCACAATGAGGGCCATTACATATAAAACAGCCTGAGTCGGCGCCTCCTTTAGACGTAGAGGGCTTGTCAGTCTATTTTTCTGTGTTGGCTTTCTTCTCGGTCTTCTTCTTCTGCTTGTCCTTCTTAGGAAATTTAACTTTCCCTTTAGACTCCTCCGGAGGGTTAACCTGCGTCTTGCAATCAACCAACGCATCTACTGCGGACAGAGCAGCGAGTAAATCCTTCACCCCTTGTCGACGAAGTTTAGCCTGCACCCAAGTTTGAAGGCCAAACATGAAGTTGAACAATTTATCTTCCTCTAACATATTTTTGATATCAAGCATCAGAGACAAGAATTTTTTCACATACTCCCTCACAGTGCTTGTATGTTGAAGTTTTCTCAAGGCATCACCAGTTTGCCAAGCCGTGTTGCTGGGAAGGAATTACTCTTTCATTTAGAGGACAAAACATCCCAAGTAGTGATTTGAAGATGAGACTTGTCCCCAGATCATGTTCGCCACCATAACTTAGCATCACCGGATAGGTACATGCTAATTAGATCTACTTTCTCAATATCCAGTGTACAAACTGCTCTAAAGTAATGCCCCATATCTCATCAAAAATTCTCAATTTTTTTGGCGTTGTGACTACTTGTGAAAGGCTTAGGGTCAGACATCTTTGCTTTCTGCATGTTTTCATTACTAGAAGCCAAAGAAGCATTCTATAGTGCTTTCTTGAGCAACAAAAAATCAATCTCGAGGGAACTCAGTTTTTCCCCCATATCATCAGCCCATGTACAAACCATAGCCAGCACATCAATGGCTTCATTTTTCAACTGACTAAAGTGATCAGATTCAACCTTTTGAAGTTGTTCTTGTGCAACACGCATCTCCTGGAACTGCTGGTACAGTACACACATCTCTTACACGGAAAGGACCACAACATCATCAAACTATGGAGGACCAACCAAACGTGCCACCCTTTCCCTCAAATCTGCATTCGTTCCCCCAGTCATAGGTCAATCTTTCTGCCAAAATCAACACTCTGATACCAAACTGTCACAGGGTAATAACTAGTTGTTCTTTTGAGTCTACCTGTAAAGGCGTTGCCACTGCAACAGCCACACAAATTCAAGAACAGGGACACACAAACTCACACAAAGGCATGCACAAATTTACTACAACAACACTCTCAAACCTTATATATTGAAGCTCTCTACAATTTACAAGTAACTTAAAACAAGAACACTTTATGTCTCACCAGAATGCCCAAGCACCCCCTATTTATACAAGGAGCATGGCATATGACACCCCCATCTGCTAAGGGGCTATTACGCATAATCTACGTATTCCCTAGCAGAGTTAGTTAGAAAGACTATTTCTCTATACGACATCTGGCAGACAATTCCACCCATTCAGCAATTAATGTAGAACTGCCCCTTATTAGCATGCGCCTAGACCAGAACATGGCTAAGAATGCCCAGAACTACCTCCTCCAGATTAAGCTCTGATCAGAAACTAACTTGACTGAGTCATGCCTCAACAACTGCCCACACCCTCATGGTTACATGCATTGAGCAGTCATGTGCCCACATTCAATAGCCAACCTTTTCTCACGAACCATTGTACATGTTGGGTCCAGCCCATGCCATGCAATCCAAAGCTATGCACCCCACATTGCCTCAATTGATCCCACCATGTGTTGTCATGCTCAATCTGGTGGTCTCATGCTACCACGATCCGCACCAACCTGGCGAACCCTTAGCCGTATCACCTTGATTCCTTCTCATGGCATGCGTTGGTGCAAGCCAAGACCATCATTATGCACCCAAGTCAGTTAGGGTGTGACATCCATCTACAATCAAATACTTTTTCAAAAGTTTTACTTTTATCAATCTAACATTACGACATTTTTTGCATGGATACATTAGTTCCAATGCATTAGGTTTATTTTTACATGCAAAATTGATTAATTTCATAATTTCTTATTCGCACAATGGGTTTAGATTATGTAAATTTATCCAACTCTTATCCATAACCATATTCCAATATGACATGCTTGAAAATTGAACCATCAAACATATGCAATTTCAAGATACCAAAATAATCTAACAGAAAAAAAAAGGAAAAAAATAGAGATATGTAGGGAAAGGAAGTACATATGTGCGACAAAAAGGCTTAAACGTTGAATCTTGGCGATCCTATACCATATTTTTTAATAATTATGTATAAATGAATTCATGTCATATCATATATAGTTAAATCGGTATTTACTAATTTATCAAATTTGTTTGATTGTATTAAGAATTTCTAGCCCTAAATAGAACTAAGTTAAGAAATATGAAAAATAGTCAATCCAATCAGAAATTTGTATTTCTCATGGGCAAATACAATTTAAAAATTTAAGCACAAATTTAGAAATAATAGAGGAAATTAGAAAGAGTGGTTAATAGCATTTTTGATTCCAAAAGTATGCATTTTTTGTCAGTTTAGTCCTCAATGTATCAATTTTGTAAGTTTAGACCTTAAAGATCCCTCATTTGGCTATTGCTCTTGGTAAAATGGCTCTTGTTTAGGTTCCTGCTTTCGACGGCTGAGTATCCTTCTTAATTGCTGGGGGTGATTCTTGAAGACATTCCTTGATTGATTGAGTATTAGTTTTTTGAAAAGGGATACGAAGGATTTAGATATATCTGGTGGCTTGGGAGGAATAGTGGGAATGAATTGGATTGATGTTCATGAATTGGAGACAATTCTCTAGGTTTTTTAGCCAAGTGACAAATTGGTTAAAACACTTGATAAAAATCAAATTAAAATTATAAAGATTAACCCTAATCAAATTAAATATTACCTCATATCTACCAACCTTTTACTCTATCGGTCATATTATGTTATATAGTTATAAAAGAAAGGCTAATTGTACAAACCCCCCATACTTAAGGGTGGTAGCAAATGACCCTTCATAACTTTTAACTGTTTCACAAAACCTTTTGGAACTCATGATCAAACTACAAAAGTGAATATCCATTACATAATTTGTAAAAATGCAAAAATACCCTTATTATTTCATTCAATATTTGTTGAAATGCCCTCTTTTAAATTAAACCCGCCCTCAACTTCTCCCTCTCCTATCTGGGTATTTGTTTCTCTCTCCAACCCTTCTCCTTTGGGGCCAACCCCCAAACCCAAACCCAGTGGTGGATTTAGTATGGGGGCAGCTGCTCCCACTGAAATTTTAAAAAAGTTTGGGATCTAGGTGTAATTTTAAAATTTTCAAGAATTTCTTAGACTTGCCCCCACTGAAATTTTCTTAAAATATAGGGTATATTAATATAACTTTCAACTGCCCCCACTAAAATTTTAAAAAAATTTGGGACCTAAGTGCAATTTTAAAATTTTCGAGACTTTTTTAAACTTCCCCCATTAAAATTCTCTTAAAGTATAGGGTATATTAATATAATTTTCAACCCTTAAAAGTGAACTTTTGGCAGCTCCTTTTCACGCCTGATTTTTTTTTTCCTCGTAAGTCTTCATCTTCTTTGTCCAACTTTCAGTCCAGTCCAAGCAATGGCGTCCAACCCGTTTTCTTCTTTTTTTATTTAGTTTCTTTGTTAGTTCCTTTGGTGTATTCATCAACAAATTAATCTATTAGATTCAATCATAGTGCAAATCAAATTTGAAGAAACCCTAGAAGAATATTATGTTGAAGCTAAAGAGAGGTAATCCATTAACCAAATCTTTTGATAGTAGTATTAGCACTAATCTAAAATCATATTTTTTACATTAGAAAATTAGTTTATTTCTTGTAGAATTGATGGTTGTTTGGTGTATTATTTATGGACTTATGTAGGTTTTCTTTGTTTCGTCTTGGGTCACCACTCAACTATTTTGAATTTTTGTTGAAACTCCTGTTCAGCTTAGCTATCTGAGATTCTTGGTTAGTGCTATTTTTTTTTCCTAGGATTAAATTGCTTTAATTGATTTCTTGAAATTCTAGTTTGGATTATATTTTGGATTGATGGATTATATTTTAATTATGTGTAGTCCAAAATATGAAAACTTATCAAGAACAATTATAAGGATTTATTGAATGTTCGAGAGTTGGGAGCTCCTTTTGTACAGAATCTCGAACACTAAAGGAAACTTTTGATGTGAAATTTTTTTGTTACCTTTTTTTGTACATCACTGATGTACATGAGTTACGCCTCTAAATGGCATTCTCTTGATGTAACTATGTTTATAAACAGTTTATCAAGAATATATATTTCGATGAAAATAATGCTACAATTATACTCTAAAATTTAAGAATTTAGGTTTCCTCCACTGAGACAAAATTCTAGCTCCGCCCCTGCCCAAACCTATCTACATCCCCTACCCTAGTCTTTTTGCTTCCTTTGTTAGTCTCAAAGAACACACACACTCTCTCTCTCCTCTTCTCTATATTCTTTCTTTAATCCTTATCTCTTTGTGCACTCCTCCCATTTTCTCTTTCCCCTCCTTTTTATTCCTTATATTTTTTCAAGAGAAATTGGGAGGCCGGTCCTTCTTTGTGGACTTATTTGATTATAAGTCCACCAAGAAAACTTATTTAATATTAAGTCCATTTTGATCTACATTATCCAAATTACTCATAGGAGTTATGTTTAATTAAAAAAATTTAAAAACTAATAACTCCTAAATTTTAGGAATTTAAGTAACATTAAAATTCTCTCTCTCATATATATATATATATATATATATATGCACACACACACACATACATATAGTAACATTAAAATAAATTAACATTTAAACATAAAAATAGTATCATTCAAACACAAAAAATAGTAACATTTAAGCGCAAAACAAAGTAGTAACATTTAAACATAATAAAATAATAATATTAAAAAAAATGAGCATTAATATTTAAGAAAATAACAGGAGTAAAATGCTCAACAAAAATAATAACATGAATGGTAACAAATCCAGCAAAAACAGTAACATTCTCACAAAACAGTAATATGGTAAAAAAGTTTAGAGAAAGAGAGAGTATCAGTTATTCTTTAAATTTAAATTTCAAATTTATGTAAAAAATATTATTGGCATATCTTCATTGATATTGAATTAAGGGATAATAATTTCTGAGTTAGAAAACTAATTTGGAGTCTTAAAAAAAATAGTGGACTTAACTACTTATTAGTAAGATTAAAAATGGACTTATCACCAAATAAGTTTTCTTGATGAACTAAACTCATTATAAGTCTCTTAAGGAGGACTTAGCCCCAATTTTTACCTTTTTCAATATACATCCTTCGTGACTCTCCACTCAACTTAGAGGGTGTGTGCACATAACCATGCATAGTAACATATGCATTTCCTTTGGTTGCTACCTCCACCTTCTTAGTTCTTTTTTTTTTTGTTTATATTTCTTAGTCTTTATTGAGTAAAAGATATTAGAGATATGATAGGATCAGAAGTAATCCATCAATATCTAAGTAGATATACAATAAGATCCAAATAGACCATCGATATCTCGGTTTGTTTAGATAAATATAATTGATGACAGGAATATGTGATATATATATATATATATGATAAAATTAGAAACAATCTATCAATATCTAGGTAGATATGTGATAGGATCCAAAAAGACCATCAATATTTAAGTCTTTTTAGATAAATACAAATAATTATAGGAATATGTGATTTATATTTATCTTGTGTAGTTCTTCACTTACGAATTGGGTTGAGTCTCATGTACTCAACTCCTGAGAAATAATACATCGATGTATGGCGTTAGTTCCATGGATGTAGGTAATTTGTCGAACCACATAATCCCTTGTTTCGTTTTCCATTTATTTTGATTATTTCCAATCTCTTTTAATAATAAACTTCTTCATGATATTAGAGCGGGATGAACCATCCATGTTTTATTGAGCCAAGAAACTGAAGTTTTCAGGATGTACAAAACCTTATTGGTGTGTCAAGGGTTTAGAAAGGACATGGATATATTGACTTAACTAAAGAAATGCATACCTAAGTAAAAGCGGTCAAGTTGTAGTAATACTCGGTTAAGTCTGAGATCGAATCCTCAAGGAACTAATTGGGGTACTTAAAACAAAAGATCAACTTAGACAAAGATACATAAAAGCTTAAAATGTGAGTGTTGTGTTGTGTACAAGACATAATGTAAAGTTTTTTTGATAGTAAAAAAAAGTCATTCCTTAGTTTAGGGTTCCGGAATCATGCATGAGTGGTTAAAAGCAGTACATTTGCATAAATGAACTCTCAACTAACCTTGGTGTCAATAATAGATTAACCAGAAGATAACAATTGATTTTAAATTAAAGCACGTAGCTCTGACGTTATGCCCAAAGTTGTAAATATCGAAGATGTCAGGACTTCACCTATCTATAGGCAATTAAATAACGTAAACAAAACATCCAATTGGGTTAGATAATAAATTATATAATTAAGCACCATGTGGGTGAAAATTGAAGGATAACATGAAGAACCTAACTTAAATACTTGTAGGAAGTCATAAACATTACCTACAACAAGACTCCACTAGTCAATAGGTAATCAAACAACTATACAAAGTATGTTAGCTTGCTAGATTCATTCAACCATTCATAAGTTAGATTAGACAAGTAAGCATACTAGAAATTGAACAGGTATATTATTCAAAACTTTCAACATAAATCCATCCCCCTTCACAAAGGAGTGGGTGAGAAACTACTCACCCTTCATGCCCATTAGTAGGCTAGAAAAATGAGAGAATCTCATCCATCTAAGCAAAGAAAATTCAAGATTACAAAAGGTAAAAATAAGAAGACGATTGAAATTGCAATAAGTAAATGCAAGACTTATTTTTTTACTAAAGTTCAAATGAAATACAACTCATCCTTCAAAGCTCAAAGAAAGCCAAAAAGGTGAATGAAGTTTATCTTATTAAATGAAGAAAGAAGCTAAAAAACGTAGAAACTAGAGCTCTGTTAAACATTACAATACTTAAAGGTAATAATGGAGGAACAAATGGAATCTTAAATGATGGATTTCTTCTAAACCTAGGGGGTATTTATATAGAAGGATGGGCAGCTACGAAAATCACTTTTCAATTTCGGCTAGGGCGTCCGAATGCTGGTGGCAAGAATCCAGACCCAGTAATTCTCTGGTTTACATAGACTGCTTGACTTGCTTTAGTGAGAAGGCATCAAGATGGTGATGGTTGGCGTTCGTACGCAGGTATCTCTCAGTTCCCTTTTCTTTCGGCCTTCTGTCATAGAATCTTGAGGGAATTATGGCATTCGGACTATGTCGGCAAGCATTAAGATGCCTCTTTCTTGCTAAATTCCCTATTTTTCTTCATTTGATTTATCCTCCTTAATTCCTTTTTCACCACTAATAAACTTTGACAAATCACCTTCTTGCCTTGCAAATCAAGTTAGTGTACTAATTAAATTATCTATTCTACAACTAAGTTTGAATTGGATTTTATTAACCTCGTTAATGTGTATAAAAATGTTACTTTTAAAGGTTAATCACACCACTCAACCTGGTTATTTGTAGTCCCTAGTAATAAAACATTCAACCACTTTAGTAGGTTTCATGATTGAATTTAGCCTATGCAACAAGTTGTTCAACCCCTAGGTTACCCCTAATGGACGAGTGATGTCTCATGAAAGTTCCTAGTGAAGATACCTACAAATTTCAAAGATTAGGCTAAGCAATTATGTGCTAGTTAACAATGCAATTAGAGTAATAACCAATCATATCCCATGAGTAATTCCCCTTAAAGCTCACAGGTAGAATCACATGCTAAGCCTCAGTATTCATACACTATATTTTTATGCAAAACTTGTGTGCGTGTGTGTCCTTACTATCTTGAGAATTTAACAAATAACATCTATCTCTTCATAGCTTCCAATGGTTAGCTTTAATATCAACCCTTACTTGAAAAACACTAAAAAAGAATCACTCAACTTATAATGACTTGACACTCATAGATTACATATGAAAAGAAGTATGTATTTCAAAGCAAATATTTCACATGTAATATTAGTTAAAAGATAGTTCTGAAAGAGAGTTTTTGAATTTTGCATAATCTCATGAAAAGAAATCAACACAAGATATAAGCAATTTCATTGTCATACCCCTGAAATAATAAGCTAGGATTATATACCTATAAAAATCCTGAAATCAAATAGGACTTTCTTAGGCTTGTAACGTGGCCTAGGTGATAGGTTAACAAAATGAAGGGTTTGGATTTCAAAAAAGGTTATCCCGAATCATTATGTATAAGCAAACTCCTTCTTTCTTTTGGATAATAAAACCAGCCACCTCCCTTTTCTAGGGTTTGTTGCTTTGCTTTGGGCTTTATTTCTTTCACCTCTTTTTCATTTGCTTTCTTTCTCTTCTTCTCCATGGCCTTCACTTGTGTTTTCCTTTTCTTCTTTGATGTTGCTTCCTCTTTTCCAAACATTTTCACCAATGCATATCCTTTGATAAGAGCAATGCTTTAAATATAAATTTGAGATACCCGAGGTAGGATTAAGTTATTTTGAATCTGGCTTCGTCAAAGTATGACTTTAGAAAGGAGATTTTCTTTAAATGGTTGAATAATGGTTGACTATGGATATCCTTTAGAAAGGCATGGCAATAGCTCAAGTTTGTACACAAAATGACCTAAGATCATTTTTCAGGAAGGTGCATATGTACAACTCTTTAAAGAAGATTTTTTTGGAGGTATGACAACTAATTACTCTTACTTGAGTCAATGTAAATATTCCCCCCAAGGAGAATGAATTCAAAAATCTCACCAAGACAACTTCTTCATCTCCACTATACATGCAAGCCTTCAAAGAAGAATGTTTTTCCAAAAATTCCCAACTAGCATGAATGTTGTGAACATGAGTTATGAGTTCCAAAATAAAAAAAGAATATGACACTCAATCTTAGCATATAATCCTGTAGTAAACGAAAGTGAGTCAAACTCATAGGTAGATTGGTCATCAAAATAATTGCATGTTACTTCACACCTAACAATTTCTATAATATAAAATAGAACAAGCTTCAAGAAGCTCATCTGATAGTCCCAAATATATTCATTCAACGGCCACCAACATTTCTCTCAAAATTATTCATATTGCACTGCGTCTTCAAACACGGGTTAACCCTAGGTTATCCTAAAACAAAAATGTGGGTGAAATATTTCATATGCACACATGACTTAAAATAACTTCTAATAGAACCATTAAGCAAAAACAAAATCCCAAATCAAGTGGCAGTCAAATTAACTTACGCCCAATCTAAATACGGAGAAACTTAAGCTAAGCAAAAAGTAAATTGTTGAAAAACTAGAATTTTTAAAAGTAGATTCTTCCCAAAAGTGCCCACATTGAAGATTAGTCTCTATGCCGATGATGACGGTCCACCAAATCTCCTCCCAAGGTGGTTAAGGAATTCCTTCTGAGTTGCTTCGAATTGATCAATCATTTCCTCCAAACTCAACATTATCTCCCTATCACTCCTTTCATCCACTGGTGGCTGTTCTTGTCAGTCAAATTCTTGTTCCTCCTCCCTTATTAACTCTTGCTCCTTCATGTGCTGGCTGGGCTTCTACTTGTCCTCCTTATATTCCATGGCTCTTTGTCAGTGAAGTGGCATCCAGGTGTGCCATCTCCTCCGCATGATTCCCTTGCTTTTACAAAAATTTGCGAACAAAATACCAAAAGGAAGTGAGGGTTTCTTGTTCTGAATTATTAAACCATCAGTTCAATGATTAAATTTGGTAGATCAATGGAATGACCTATACCAAAAAAGAAAAACAACCTAGCCCTTTCAATGTAATTTTGATTCTTCTAGGACTGAGGCATGAGATTTGAAACAATAATTAAATTCAAAATTCAATATTTGACCCGTTAAATCTCCTTGTTTAATGCATCTTTCAAGCCTCCCCCATACAAAGGTTGGGTCGTTGGTCAACTCTCTCCCAAAACAAATCAAGGGGGGGATCGATGGGGTATTCGGCATTTGGTTCTCTCCTTATAGGTTTAATTTGATCGATAATGATACACACCTAAGTAAATAGTCAAAAAGAATCCAACCAGCCATTTGTTGGTGAACGACTAAACAATATAAAGATCAGGCCCTTAATGTTCGAAGTGGAAAGATCTAATAAGAAACCTAATTTGATTGTCCTTTGATATCCAATTATATTTTAGTAACAGTTGACAAGATGAGTGATAAAATGTCAATAAATCCCATAGCACCCCCTAGGAACATACCCTATTTTAAGAAAATGACTACTACCTATAACCTTTAATCAAGTAAATTCTCGAATCATCGTCATTATTGTTGGTCAATAGTGATATCTATTAAATCAGATTACAAAGAACTGTAACGTTTGATCCATACGATAAAGTAGTCTTGATGCCGAGTGCCGACGACCAAGAACCACTCATGCGCCAGCTTTCCTTGATGAATGTGCTAAGGATACATAAATGTCATAATGATCAGCATGAAAATGAGATTTTTTTTTTGGCTCAACATGAAAATGAGATTCAAATACAAACTGTCGTTCTCTCATATGATTGTAAAAACACTTTATGTTTTGAAAATTTAAGGTGTTAGAAAAATAGTTATCCATCTATTTTTTTATCAAAAGCTACATGCATGTTAGTAAAAGAAAAACATACTACAGATTTTCTAGTGCAGCTGCCTCAGTCCCCACTGTCCAGTCAACAACCCTGCTATCGATTAGAATAAAAGATTGCTTTGAAGGCATGTTAGCATGTACTGATTCTCTAAAGTATCGTTAGGTTGGTTGAACATAGAAAACCGGCTGCAACCAAATAGCAGTAGTTTAGAGCTTAATCAAGAGTGAACACTGATTAAATCAGGAGTTTCCTATTCTTTTTTCTATTTTTGTCTAGCAGTCATTTTTTCCGGTTGTTCTTTCTGCTTTAGATTTAGTGTTTTTTTTTCTATTTGAACAGTCTGCTTTAGATTTACTGACATACAGATATTAGTTGGAACCCTAATATCATTTCACATTTGATGTGTCTTCATGTCCTCTCAAGCCTCAACAACTCTATGTTGGTTATGTCTCTTCTCTGCTTTGCTCTTCCCTTTTTGCGGGGATAAGGGCATGCCGAAAATCTCATGAGAATGAAAGCTTCCATTATGATTTTTGCATATATTAAATTAAAAAAGAAACATCCTTGCCAAGTGAAAATGGGTAAATAACCATTTCGTTATTTTGTTTTTGGCTGGTAAATTATTGTTTTGCGCATACACTGATAGAGAAGATTTAACAGAGTAAAACAATAGTTTATAGGTATTCGTAAGCATCTTAAGCTTTTCTTATGACTAACAATGAGTACATTATGTAAGATTCTCTCCACGATGTGAAATGAGTAAACTGTGAACAATTTTTTCCGAATAAAGAACTTTTCTATAACTATTAAAACAAACAGTAATATTATATTGATCAAATTTTGAAATCAAATCAAGAACTCAATTAACATGACAGTTGATTGAAATTTCTTTATTTGGTGCCATGTTATTTGGGCCTCAATAAAGAATCAAAATAATCAGGTGCCAGGTTATTGAGGGACTCTTGATTTGATTCTAAAATTTGATCAATATAACATTAGTCACAAAAAAATTATCGGCTTCCACTTGCCTACAGTAATGACTACGGAAAATTTTGCACAATTCATTACTCCAAGGACTCCACTTTTTCGGCGAGGTAATCTTGATAATGTTGTTTTAAAAAAAAAGGTACTCAAGGTTGGGGTTACCGACAACCCTAGGCAAATAATTGCATGACTGCAAGCTTTTAAACAGGTAAAATATTATTTGAATCTAAAAATTTGACATAATTTATTAATTTAATGACGTGATTTTATTGAAATTATTGGATTAACACCAATTTTAATATTTGATGAAGCTCACAGTCAATCCAAATATCATAGTGAATTAGGTCAACAAATTAGATCAATAAATTAGGTTTTAATAATATTGCTCTTTAAACAGCGACTTTTGGAGCATGTGCTGTGGTGTCTTCTCCACCAACTAAATGAACAGAAGACCCAAAGTTGTTCTTATTATTCAGTGTTTTCTTCCTCATTTGGATCTGTCAACGGTCCAAATTAAGTGGGTTGTTGGTGTCCTTGAGAATATTTTCACTTGGCTGTATACTGGCAGGTTTGATGGAAGCAACAACTGCTAGTCTGCTACCCAACAATTCTTTTTTAGCCTTTTTGTTGACAGGGAAATTCTACCTGATCAAGCAAAACACTTTTTTGATTTGACAAGAATTGGGGTCATTTTTTTTGCGACCCATTAACCCGTCCAGGTAAGTATAATTGGGGTCATTTCACTGTTTGTTTTTGTTGGTTACATAAACAAAGCATCACAATGGCCAAGATGGTTTTTACTGTTTCCACTTTTGAAATTAATATCTTCGTCTTGGACTACTATAATTTCTTTAGAATTATTTAAAAATGGAAGAATGGATAATTGGAAGAATAAAAAATAAAANGAGTAAACTGTGAACAATTTTTTCCGAATAAAGAACTTTTCTATAACTATTAAAACAAACAGTAATATTATATTGATCAAATTTTGAAATCAAATCAAGAACTCAATTAACATGACAGTTGATTGAAATTTCTTTATTTGGTGCCATGTTATTTGGGCCTCAATAAAGAATCAAAATAATCAGGTGCCAGGTTATTGAGGGACTCTTGATTTGATTCTAAAATTTGATCAATATAACATTAGTCACAAAAAAATTATCGGCTTCCACTTGCCTACAGTAATGACTACGGAAAATTTTGCACAATTCATTACTCCAAGGACTCCACTTTTTCGGCGAGGTAATCTTGATAATGTTGTTTTAAAAAAAAAGGTACTCAAGGTTGGGGTTACCGACAACCCTAGGCAAATAATTGCATGACTGCAAGCTTTTAAACAGGTAAAATATTATTTGAATCTAAAAATTTGACATAATTTATTAATTTAATGACGTGATTTTATTGAAATTATTGGATTAACACCAATTTTAATATTTGATGAAGCTCACAGTCAATCCAAATATCATAGTGAATTAGGTCAACAAATTAGATCAATAAATTAGGTTTTAATAATATTGCTCTTTAAACAGCGACTTTTGGAGCATGTGCTGTGGTGTCTTCTCCACCAACTAAATGAACAGAAGACCCAAAGTTGTTCTTATTATTCAGTGTTTTCTTCCTCATTTGGATCTGTCAACGGTCCAAATTAAGTGGGTTGTTGGTGTCCTTGAGAATATTTTCACTTGGCTGTATACTGGCAGGTTTGATGGAAGCAACAACTGCTAGTCTGCTACCCAACAATTCTTTTTTAGCCTTTTTGTTGACAGGGAAATTCTACCTGATCAAGCAAAACACTTTTTTGATTTGACAAGAATTGGGGTCATTTTTTTTGCGACCCATTAACCCGTCCAGGTAAGTATAATTGGGGTCATTTCACTGTTTGTTTTTGTTGGTTACATAAACAAAGCATCACAATGGCCAAGATGGTTTTTACTGTTTCCACTTTTGAAATTAATATCTTCGTCTTGGACTACTATAATTTCTTTAGAATTATTTAAAAATGGAAGAATGGATAATTGGAAGAATAAAAAATAAAAGAATAAATAAAACATCATTTTTATTAGACAAAAGGAAAAGAAGGAAAAAAAAAATGGAGGGATGTGTTTTTCTTCCAACCTACGAAAGTCTTTGCTCTCAAAATTTGGAGAAAAAAGGTAACAAAATATAAGAATATGTTTTTAACTATTGGTTATTCACTTTTTAGACTTCACCTAATTTATTCACATAAAACACCCAAAATACCAAACCTAATTTTTTGTTTATAACACCTTTTGTTAAAGTCCAGAAATGGAGGGGAGGGGAAATGCTCCCCCCAAATTGTCGTTTGGAGAAAACTGATGCGGGGCTTAGGAAATTGTTGAGGATAAAGAGTTTTGAGAAAATATTCTTTCTCCTGTTGAGATTAGAGTGTATTGTATTTCATATATATAGAAAAAAACATTACAATATAGTAGTTAAGGGTAAGTACAACCTAGCTAAAGAGATCGGGAATGAAGATAAGGTAATCATATCTATTATTTAATCAACATAAGACTTTTGAGTTGGAATGAAGATCTCCAGCATCTTTAATAAGATCTTCAGCATCTTTAGTAGCTTTGTTAGACTAGAGATACCTGTGGGTGAAAACGAATACAAATTAAGCTGAAAAGATATACAAACTAAATGTATAATCCCATATATATAGTCAAACAATAGCATAAAAAGATCTGAACATCCCTATAGTCTAGGCAAGATATAAAAGTAATCGTAAGGATAAAAAGGGAAAAAAAACTCAAATAGACTAGACTATAATTTCAACACTCCCAGTCAAGTTAGGTGCAAAAATGTCAACTAAGCCAAACTTGACAACGGAATTCCAGAGAATAGATAGGGTGACAAATTTGATGAAACTATCTGCAACTTAATCACTGGTCCCCGCAAATGATGGGATGATAATACCATAGCTAACCATCTCCCAAAGAAAGTGAAAATCGATTTCTATATGCTTCAACTTTTCTTGTAGTGCAAAGTCAAAAGCGAGCTTAATAACAGATCAATTATTACAATATAATATGGATGGAGAAGTCACTGAAAATCTCAACTCGCCAAGAATCGATCATAGCCAGATAATCTCACGCGTCCCAAATGTCAGTGCTAGATATTCTGCCTCTGCTGATGAGCAGGTGATAACTGTCTGCTTCTTGTTATTCTAACAAATAAGATGAGTCTCTCGAAAAGTACAGGAGCTCATAGTAGATTGACTATTAGACATTCCCCTATAATCTGAATCTGAATTTGAATAATAGGCTAGAGTTCCAAGACATGACATGAGGCACCGAAGAAAATGATAAACTACATCAAGATAAGACTGACACGGCTAGGGCATGAACTTACTAAATCGACTGATAACAAATGAAATGTTTGGCCTAATGTTGCCTAGGTAGATAAGTCTGTCTACCAACCTCTGATAGATAGTCGGATATCTCAACTTCTCACCTTCAACAGTAAGCTTCATGTTTGGAATCATGGGTGATAATGTCGGTTTACACCCTATAATCCCAGTGTCCAAGAGAAGATCCAAGACATACTTTCTTTGAGGAAGAACAATACCCCTACTACTACAGGCAACCTCAATACCAAAAAAGTATCGCAAAAATATCAGGTCATTCAAATTGAAGGCTTTCTCAAGGTCTACCTTGACCTGTGCAGTCCCAAAAATATCATCTCTAGTAAAAATAATATCACCCACATATACCAAAAGAATGACACACTGCCCATAAGTATTCCATCGAATAAAACATGTATGATTAGAATGACATCTAGTAAATCTTAAACATACAACTACAACACTAAAGCGAGAGAACTAAGCTCCTAGTGGATGTTTCAGTCCATAAAGAGACTTTCGCAGTTGACACACCTTCCCATCATACTCCCCCGCACCACGAAAGCCTGGTGGTTCATCCATTTATATAATCTCATCCAAATCACCGTGAAGAAACTTATTCTTCACATCCAACTGATGAAGAGGCCAAGAGTACTCTTCAACCAGGAAAATAATCAATCGAACGGTAATTAATTTTGTCACAGGGCAAAAGGTAGCACCAAAATCATGATCTAGTACCTAAGTAAAACCCTTCGCCACAAGTCTAACCTTATGAAAATCAATAGTATCAGTTGCAAGAAACTTCATGGTGTAAACCCAATAATAGTCAACAGGCTTCACCCTTGGAGGTAAAGAGATAAGATCTCACATATGATTATGCTGAAGAGTGTTCATCAATGTATGACAAGAATCTATTGGGGCACCAGCATAGTCTTTGAAATAGAGCGAGGAACTGACATATCTAATAATGTCATATTATAAGCTCGAAATGTAGGATACAGATCACCATAAGAAACATAACCAAAGATAAGATATAAAGTACTCGCGGTCCAACTATAACGAACAACTGGACAGCGATCATGTCGTAGAGAACGATGCCCTAAATCATCATCCTCCACCGACAATGTGTCATCAGGTAAAGTAGTTGGCTCACTAATTGCAATCTCATCAATATTAACAATAGATGCATTAATATGCTCAACGAACTGAGAAATATTACCCGCATTACCTGAGTTCTTGCTAGGCTTGGGTATTTATAAGGAGTTTTGTTAGGATTTTTCTCTTTTTAATCCACCAATCATGGTCTTTGAAATAACCCAGCAGATTACCTTTCCAAATCTGTCCTTGTAGTAGATTTGCAAGATCCTACTAGTACGAAGCAGAAAACAACCTACTAGTAGGACTGTTCACTATTTTTCTCCTATTGGTTGCTTTGTTGTTTTATTGGTAAGATGCCCTTCTGTCTTCAACCTTCCGGTAAGCCAATACTCACCACCTATTGGTACAACAACTCTCTGGATTGCACCTACCAGTAGGAGTGATTACCTACTAGTAGAACCACTTTCTGGCTTCAATTGTACCGTTACAAAACCTACCGGTAGAAGTGGGTTTTTCCTCAATCTTGCTTGCAATGGCCTTGACTGCAAACCTAGACCTATTTGTTCATGCCCAAGTCTTCCATGTCATTGAAATACGTGTTCGATCATGTTTTTACACTAATTCAACCGTAAACAAGTTGACATTTGGTGGCTAGAAGTCATTATCGACACAGGCCGATAGAATAAATCCGACACCAATGTGGGCTATTGGTGGCGCCATTGTCGATTGGCTACGAAGAGAAGTCATGAGGACTACTCCTTTTTTGTTGATGGGGAGAGAGGCTATGATGGATTAATGCTAAAAAACAAGGAGCTGCTGCAGAAAAGTCAAGGAGGAGGAAGGCAGCTTTTGGAAATTATGATTTTTGGCCTTAAGTCATTGCCTTGAAAGATCCACTTATTTACAGTTAAGCCATCAAGACTTTGCCTATAAATAGGCAGTGCATTCTTCGATTTCAAGCATCCAAAAATCACTCGAATTCTGAGCGTAAATAAGTATTCAAGTTATAAGGCATAAATTAAAAGAACACAAGGCACAAAATTCAAAAGATGTGTTCCATTGATTTTACTTACATCGACTCAAAGAAACTATAGCCTAGCCCTAGAAGTTCTTCTACCTAGGCTATAAAAAATACCTTACACTTAAACCCTAAAAACAAAAACTATCAAGCAACAACCTCATCACTATCATCAATTGCATCTCATCACCCTCAATTCCACTCTCATCTCTAGTCCCAGTTCCTTCTTCTTTAGTATTTTCCACATCTAGTGCCATATCATCCCTTGCAGAAGATGTATGGGGTCCTGAAGATGGCACTATTGGAATGGGAACACTATAAAAGTATGTTCTAACAATCTCTTCATACCAGTTATAAGCCACTCCATCTTCCCCTCGCATCTCTCCACTGCATGCCTTATCTCCAAGGTGCATATCTCTCTGCACCATCCATCCTCTCCTCTATCCTAATCACCCTCTAATTCAGTGTCCCTCCAGAGATGAATGGTGGTCGTATAGCAGTAAGGGTAGGAGAATTAGTTGTAGTAGGTGGATCTGAAGTGGTAATGTCAATAGGAGTAATGGAAATGGTAGCCTTTCTGACTTTGGTCCCCCTCAATATTGTCGCGCTCTTCTTCTTGCTCTAGTAGCCAATGGATGCCATCTTAGCAGGACACAATATATGGTTTGCTATCTACTTCACCCTTGCCTTCAAACATATACGAGCCACCATGTAAGCGAAAGGCATATTCACACACAATTTCATGGTGGCTGCAGACTCTCGCATAACCCACCATATCACCAATGCTATGCTAATGCGAGATCGTACCATGAACTCATAAACCAATGCTAGCTTTCTCCACACCTGGCTCCTTCTCTAATCCATTTGGGTACACATTGTAGTGGAGAACCTTATTGGCTAAGTGGTACTCCCCACTCAGACTTCTTCTTGTTACCTTTCCATACATCAAAACTGCATACTGGTGTAAGGTCTTGGGTTGGAAATCAGAGTGAGGGAAATCAATCTTGTATGGCTAAGGTTGCTCATAGTTCAGTATCTCAGCTAAGCATAGAGAGAAATTTTCTAATGTTTCTAGAAAGAAGGGAGAGCTTTTAGAGAGAGGGAGATTTCAATTTGAAGAAAACCTATGGAATTTCCAAAAAAAAAAACCCTTGTTTTAATGCCTTAGATCTATCTCCTACAAATACAACTTATACGACCTATCGGTTGAAAGACTCTTTGTCCAAAACCTACTGGTAGTAAATACACATACTACCGTTAGAACTAAAAAATTCCTAAAAAAAATTCCTATTTTCTATTTCTTTTTAATTATTTCCATTTAGCAAATTAAAACAAGAGTAACCCTAATTAAGAAACCAATGATCTAATTTCATACCCAATTCCTAAAACTTATGCTATAAAACTTGATCCAATTAAAATCCAAAATTTCATGCATTGGAATTTAAAAACAAAACCTAAAAAATAACTAAGTAAAAAAAGACCATTTTTGTAGGCAATCACGATTGCATTTTGCCTATACAATAAGCCTTTAAACCATTAGGTGATCCCTAGTGGACTAATTTTGTCTCATGAAGGTTTTCAGCAAAGAGACCAATAAACCCCTCTATTTTAACTATTTCAAATTGCATTGCTCTTATCAAATTCAACAAAAACAACAATAGCTTAATAGAATTTATGCTTATTCACACATAGCTATTTTCAAGCCTAAACGATATACAAGAGAATTTAAACATATTATCATCAGAAACTCGTGTGATGTGTATCACTTCAACTAGTTCAAGAAATTTATCAAACAAAATTCTCATATCTTTTTTGCTATAAAAAACTATCTTTGACACCAATTCTCCCCAATTTCACTTAGGTATATGTGAGCAAAATTTATATTAATAAAACAAGTATATCCTATATATTTCTAACAATGAAAAGCATTATGAAACGAATCGATGTTGGTATAATCTCATGAGAAAATGTCAAAGTAATAAGAAAAACGCTATTGATGTATCTCCAAATCTCTAAAATTCAATTTACCATCATTCTAAGAATAAATCAGGAATTTTTAAGGTTATAATGGAATTATGGGTAAGGGTATAAGAAACGAAGGATTAAGTAATTCAAAAAGAGTTATCTCAAGAGACCTTTTTGCTTTCTTTTGTAACACTTAACTCCTCCTTTTGAACATTTTTCTCTTCACTTTCTCTTCATTCTCTTTTCTTTTTTTACCCTTTTTTTTTCCAAGCATTTGGCTTTCCTTTTTTTTTTCTTTAAACATTCTACTGATTCTTCCACTTTTTCATTTCAACTGCATTCCCTTTTCTTTCATGTTGCCCATGTTTGAGCTTTTTCCATAACTCTCCCAATTTAGCAATACCAGGGATAACCAAGGTAAGGTGTATATATATATATATATATATATATATATTACTTGGCTTGGTTAACTATATGGCTAAGAATTGGGCATTCAAGTAGGCTTAATCACGGGCTAGAGGGAATAATTATAAGAAAGAACAAGCTAAAGCTCAAATTTATCCAAAAGATGGCCTAAAATCCTTCTCCAAGAAAAGTGAAAAATTTTAATTGATAGGGATATAATCAACTAATCTTCCTCATACTTTAACCAAAACAAATATAATGAGATTAGTTAAAGAAATGATGAAAGAACTATTGTTTGAGTAATTTCCATATAACTCTCCAAAATGATAGGTTTTAAAATCACAAGGTAATATATTTGTCTCCACTACACATGTCAGGCTTTGAAAGGCAAAAATCCATTTCACAAATCACAAGAACTAGACAATCATGGTGCAAAAAATTTGAGCTTTTTATGACAATAACGCATAATACTCAATCATTTAATAAATTTCTTCCAATAGTCCATATGCAGTCAACTCAAATTGTTGTCTACATATCAAAGTTCTTAAAGAATTCAACTCGAGCATCAAACTTTCAAAATAGCTAATGCAGATTTTTTTTTTCATTTTTTTGGGACCAACCAAACAAAATAAAAAAAAGAAACACAATAATAAGATAACAAACAAAATAGTGGTGTTGTAACACCCCAAAATCTAGGGTCCTTGCTCACCCCATTGATCACTCATCAACCCGCAGAAATACCCGTGTATGCCACATAACCTGACACCACGTCCTCACACGACTATTTCAAGGTCCAATACACATCAATCTATCCTTAGTATTGCAAAAATTATATTCATTAAGCAATAAGGCTCAATACCCAAAAGTTTGGCAAAGTTATACTTAAATTTTGAAAATTTTGGAAGAGGTACCAAAACCTACCTCACGTGGTATGACGCCCCAAAATTCGAGTGTCTGTAATTATCCCATTGATCACCCATAAACCCGCAAAATACCCGTGGATACCATGTAACTCTATACCACGCCGTTATGCCCCATTTACCAGGATCCATAACTTAACAAAATTTGGGCAGAGTCTCCTTTGTATGGGGAGCTCAACCCAAAACACAACTTGTGCAATCATACAATATTTTATCCATACTCATATAACAACAGGCAATTTTAAATTAAACATAGTTCATATGAATTCGATTACAATCATTTACATATATTACACGCCCACAAACCAAATGACATCATACTTTTACAAAAGCATAGTTTAAAAGTCACATTTCGACTTTTCTTCATCAATGAGGGCCCGAATGAGAGCCGTCCACTGGCACATGTCCCGCACTTGAAATATTGTCCCCATAAAGGGTGAGCCACGTTCAATAGGGTATCTTCTAAAGAGACTACTTCTCAACCTATATGCATATGAAATGCTCACATGCAATTCACAAGCAACAACCACTTCATTCAAGAATATGCAATTCAACAATAAAATCCTCAATTTCATGCCATGACATGAGAAGAGGCTCAATGATGCAAATTAACTCGAGCTTTTATTGGCTTCCTCAACACATGCAATGCCATGCAAATGAATCTGGGCATCCCAAGCTCCTGCCATTGATGTTACACATCCAATAACCTTTTTAAATCTTAGGTCTTTCTTAGAGTGGGTATTTATGGACTCACACCAACGGGCACCCAATTCACATGGCATTAATGGACTTTCACCAACGGCTCCGCATACGCCGACACACTTTATGGACTCAATACCACTGGAGTGCGTATCCGAGTCACCGGATCTTGCACCCAAGGGAGAATCTAGTCCTTCTTGCTAATACCGACCTTATTTTCAATACAAACTGTGTGACTCAATTGAACCTCAGTCCAACTATCCCGAGCCCACATATCATTTACTAAGAATGGTGTTTGATCAAACTATGCACACACACCCACACTCATGTCAAATGCCCACGAATGTGATGTCATCCATGCATATGCAATATAAATGCATAATTGCATTTCATGTCATTATGCAACTAGGATCTCAATTGCAATTACAATACCATGTTCAATATGTCATGAGCACATTATGAACAATTTAATATCCAACAACCCTTTTTTTATGGTAAATTATATCACAAGCATATAACCATCATAAACAACCACAATATTAATGTATCATATGCATATACCAACACCTACCAATATCAAATTTCAAGCATGTTATAACATAATTAATTCAAATAACACACTTAATTCAAAGAGGCATTTAATCAAACACATTCAAGGTATCAAATCATGTAAATACATAATATGCCCAATTTCATCACATATCTCAAGAAATCACAAGAAGTAATTTCTACACACTTAATTCATGCTAGAATTGATTTTAACCATTCCTAATACTCATTTCCCACATTTCAAGTACCTAAATTTTTCATGAATTTACCAAACAAGTAAATTCTACAAACTCAATTCATACAAGATTGGTTTAGCATATTTATATATCCATTTCTCACACTTTATTTACACTAAGAGTACATTAAACAAGAGAATTCATCTCAAGTCATGCTACCCATATCATATGAAACCCTAGGTTGAAAACAAACCTAATTAGGAAAATAATCGTACCTCTTGAATCGTAAAACGATGGTATAAAACTTCAAGAACACAAATCAAGCTCAAACTCTTGATTTTCCCAAAATTTTGTTTTTGAATCTTTGGTGAAATCCACTTTTTTTGGTACGTAGTCTTAACCTTCGTAGCGTAGTTGAACTTTAATTCTTGACCCGAATGATTCCGACCAATGTGAAGCCGTAGATCGTAGAGAGAAATTTAAAACTCTCTTTTTCTCCTCCTTTCCCTACCTTCTTCTTCAATGTAAGAACCAACTGAAAAATGGGAGAAAATTTGATTTTCTCCCATATTTATACCCCTTGGAATGCTTGGCCCTCATTGTGCCACACGTTATACATTCTCAGGTCCGATTTCTTCCCCAAACGATTAAATTTTGTCATAGTTCAAGTTCAAAATATTTTTATATGAACTTCCTTTAAATTATTTTCTAATTTTTAAAATTTAATTCCATGTCTCATTTTATTAGGTCACGCGACACCCGATTCGCCTCATAAAACACAAAAAGAAAATCGCTTATCTCGGAATTCAATGAAACTTGACTGGGTTTCAGGAGGCGAATCCAACGGTGAGGTCCGTTTCGTCATCCAAATTCTAGAAAATTTTGGGTTTTTAACCCGTACGGTAATGCCAAATTATTGTTTTGCCCTTTTCATAAAAATTCAAATTTACGCAAGTTTTACATGTGGTACCAGTACCTGAGCCTTCTGTTTGCCAGGTACTGGTACCTGTAAACGTGATACCGGTACCTCGACCCTCTACAACATGGTACGGACTTGTGAACCTAGGTACTAGTACTTGAGGCCACTGCCAGTGGGGTACTGGTACCTGTCAGCCTAGGTACCAATACATAGGTTCTCTGGATGCTGGGTACCTGTGAGGTACAGGTACTTGGAGTCCAAACTTTCCAAATCAAACTTTTAGCCATCCAATACATGTCACACCCATTCCATTCATTCCTTTTACAAAAGAACAATGTCCCATTGCATGCCTTTGCTAAAATACAAGTTTTCATACATGATTTATATGAGGGCAAAACAAAGTACAAAATGATTAAAAAATAGAATTCACAAGCCACAACTCAGCTCAGTTGTCAACATGTGCCCAAGTGAGGGCCATCCGTCAGAGCTTATCCAACACCTGAAATATAAATCTTTATAAAGGGTGAGTCACACTCAATAGGGTATCTCCTAAAAAGGCTACTCCCTAACCTACATGCATATGAAATATTCACATGGAATTGAACAATCAAACAAACATTCATCCAAGAACATACAACTTCAAGAAATGAATGTTACAATGCTATGTCATGTTATGAGGTGAGACTCACACATGCAATGCAACACAATCCCTCCACTGGCTCCCATACGACATGTAATGTCATGTGTACGTACTCGGGTATTCCAAATCTTTGTCATTGATGTTACACATCCATTAACCATTTATAAATTTCGGGACTTTTTTGCAGTGGGTATTTATAGACTTCCACCAATTGGTACCTAACTGATACAACATCTATGGACTTCAACTAATGACTCCTCGTACGCCAGCACACTTTATAGACTCAATACAAACAAGGTGCATATCCAAATCACCATGTCTTACACTTGAGGGATAATCTAGCCCTTTTTGTTAATCCTGACCCTATTTTCAATGCAACCCATGTGACTCAGTCAAACATTGGTCTAACTTTCTCGAGCCCACACATCATCCACCAAGAATGGTGTTTGATCAAAACCATGCATACACCCACACTTATGCCATATGCCCACGAATTTGATGCTTTCCATGCATATACATTGTAATGCACAATTGCAATTTCCTTGTCATGAGCACAATATGAACAATACTCCATCTTAGACAACATTCTCAATTGTCAATTATAATTTACAACAACGCCAAAACATGTTATGTCAATTTCATTGAAATAACATGCTCATATCATTTAAGGCATTTTATCAAACACCCAAAAGGCACAAAATCATGCAAACAAATAACATGCCCAATTCATCACATTTCTCATGAAATTACAAAACAAGTAATTTCAACGAATCTAATTCATGCAAAAATTGATTTTACACATTTTTGTACCATTTTCCATACTCTAGTTACACTATCGTTGTGTTTGGTATGCAGTAATGGAATCAAGTGGGAATGGAATGAATGAAGAAATGGAATGAGAGCAAGAATGGAATGGAATAGACATTGTCATTCCCATGTTTGGAGTCTTTTGAGATTAAGTGCTAGAATGGAATTCACATTACATTCCTATGTTTGGATAAACCAAATTTTTTGCTGGAATGGAATATAATTTGACCAAAATATTCCTAATGGCAAGGGATTAGTAGCTCTTTTTGAGATCATAATATTTCCAAATGAATTTGGATAACATATGAAAATAATTAAACCTATTGATTTTAAATCTAATAAATATGACAAAATGCACACATACACATACTCACTCAATTAAATACCATCATAACTAACAAATTCAAGCCAAATATATAATAAGATGTATTAACACCAAACTATTGTTGTTGAAAGATATCATAATCATGTAAAACAAAAATCAAAACCAAAAATGCCCATAAAATACATCTCAGCCTTCTACTAATTCAAATCTGGATGACATAAAACTATATTCATGAGAGACAATAGTCACCACTCATTCCTCTCTCACTTTAAATCCTCCCTCACCTTTAAATTGATCTTGGTGATGAAGAAAGACATAGGGTCTCTTCTATGGCTAAGAAAGACATTTATTAATGAATGCCTTCACCTTGGAGTTCGTTGCATTGTTCATTGCCTAAGGCCTCTTACCCCATATATAACATTTTTGTATAGCTAGGAAAAACTGTCACATTCATCATTCAAACTCAACCACATACATCTCAAATGAGTAAATCTCAACCATCTCAACATAATTATCCTTATATAGCTCTAGCTGGATGAAATTTGGCATCCCAAGTATCAGACACACCGAATGATTCTTCCGAACCATTGCAGCCAAACCCAAATCCCCAATATTCGCCTATGTTATAGAATACAGAAATTAAGGTAAGTGTAAAAAAATTCAATAAATCACAATTTAAATCAAACTCTCAAAACCATGTGTTATTCATGCAACCGTGAAGCATCATGTATGTTAGCAGACATTTAATCAATTTATATGAGAAATTATTCCGGAAAATAAATTCATAAGTTGGTCATTGCCCAACTAAGAATAGCATACATCAATTAATTAAAATAATTCAAAACTTCAAACAAAGAAGAAATCCACAGAACTTCAAAGAAAAAATCTACTAATTGCCACTTTTAGTCAATAACCTTCTGAAAATTTAGCAAGCCATTAACTACCTACACAACCTACAAATATTTCTTCCTCCAAGTTGGTTTACACTTTAGTAGGAGTTAATGATACATAAAACACCCCATGAATTGGAGTCTAAACAATAGTTCTACAATTTTGCATTATGCACATTAATAAAAAGGAATTCGATACCTTGCATCATTTCTGATAGATGAACAATATCCAACACAATGTTCTTCCCTTGCTCCTGGATATGATTACAAGGATGTGACTTCGTCTAAAGGGCAATCAAAATTTTCTTTCAAGCAAAATTGTAACACGATGGACTACTACATAATACATTTCTAAGGGTTCTTTTATCATATAGTTGGCAAGCATGTTAATCTAAATAGGAAATAGAGAAACTAAATTCTAAAATTGGATTTGAGATTGTTGTCTAAACTAAGTGAAGACTTACCTGAGAGTAGTGGCAATGTTAAATCTGGCCTGGTCATCAATCTTGCCCCTTGCATCACAAAGAGATGAGGAAGAGTCTGACAATGGCTGGGAGGGGATGGACTGTCCTGCATCGCGTTGTTAAAGGAAAAGTCACAAAGGTCAAGTGAGGAGAAGGGAGGAGAATAGAGAATATGAGAGGAGAGAAGAAGGATGAGGCCTAAATGATGAGTAGTGATGAGAAGACAGAGAGACAGAGAGGAATAGGACAATCTGGTTTTTTGTCGACTTAATTTAGGCTAATTATCGATGGGTAAGGAATGACTAATACCTTGGTTTATTTGGGAATGGCTAATCCCATTATTTATAGAATTAGCTATTCCTTAGGAATGGCAATCAAATTTTATTCCCACAAACCAAACAAATGAATGGGTATTACTAGAAAATGACCATTCCATTCCTAAGATCTAATACTATGTACCAAACGCAAGATATGAGTATAAATAAACAAGAGATTGCATCTCTAATCATGCTATCCATTTCATACACAAACCCTAGGTTGAAAATAAACCTAGTTTGTAAAAGAACCCTACCTCTTGAAGCGTAATAAATGTAGAGGAAGCTCCAAGAAAACCAACTCAAACTTTAAACCTTGATTTTTAAAAATCCCGTTCTTGAAACTTCAAGGAAATCCACGATTTTCAGTACATAGTCATAGCTCTTGTCACGTAGAACAATATTTGTTCTTGGCCAGAAGCATTCCAACGAACGGTTTGCCCTAAATCTCAACGAGAAGGGCTTGAAGATCCCTTGTGATCAACATATTTTATTTGAACTAAATTTAAATTATTTTCCATATTTTGCAATCAAATCTCAATTGCATTTATTTTAATTGCGCGACACCCAATCGCATCATAAAACGCAAAAAATTCAACTGTCTCAGAATTCAATGAAAATTGACTGGATAACTAGATTTCACAAGAAAAATCCAATGGTAAGGTCTAGTTCATCATTCAAGTTCTAGAAAAATTTGAGTTTTCAACCCGTACTACAATAACTAATTACCATTTTTCCCTTCATAATAAAATTTTTAAATTTTCACAGGTTTTACAGGTGTAAACCCCTACCCCCCCCCCC
>CAUOFW020000001.1:5100520-5127764 GCA_963454935.2 Ilex paraguariensis
CCCCCCCCCCCCAACTTGAATTATTTATTATCCTCAATGCTACAGAAATGGAAAAGTACTAATGAAATAGATAAGGAAACGAAGTCACCTGAAAAGATTGACTCCAAAAGAAATTCAATTGTAAAACTAAAAAGAAAGTAAAGTAAAACAAGCAACAACTAATATATAACAAAACATGTGAGGAAGAAGAATCACTTATCCTGAAGATCCTGATAAACATGATCAACTAACTCCTCCACATACTCCTCTGATGGAAAATCCTCCAAGAATGGCTTCAATCACTGACCATTCACTTTTAATATTTGCCCATTCCTTGAATTCTCTAGTTCTACTACTCCATGCGAGAAAACTAGATGCACTATGTAAAGGCCATCCCATCTCAAGTGTAGGTTACCTGGGAAAAGATGAAAGTGAGAATTATATAAACACACTTTCAATCCTGGCTTAAAGGTTTTTCTCAAAATAGATTTTTCATAAAAAAATTTTATCTTTTCCTTGTAAATCTAAGTACTCTCATGCCCATCTCTTCTTATCTCTCCCAATTCACTCAATACAAATTTCCTATTGCTACTAGTAAGTTTTAAATTGAAGTTCAAGGTTTTGATAGCCCAATATGCTCTATGTTCCATCTCTATTGGCATATGACAAGCTTTTTCATATAGTAGTCTATACAGAGACATACCTAAGTGTGTCTTAAAAGCAGTCATATAAGACCAAAGAGCATCAATCAACCTAAGTGACCCATCCTTTCTATCAGGATTGTCTGTCTTTTCTAAGATATGCTAGATCTCCCTATTGGCCAATTATGGTCTGTGGGTGGTAAGCCGTGGACACTTCGTGTGTAAATCAATATTTATGCATGAGATTAGCAAATGACCTATTACAAAAGTCTAAACCACCGTCATTGATTATTATTTTAGGCATCTCAAACTTAGACAAAATATTCTCTTTCAAAAATTTGATCACAACCTTGTGACCATTGGTCCTAGTTAGAATTGTTTCGACCCACTTAGATACAGTATACTGCCAAAAGAATGTAAGCATACTCAAAGATATATGGAAAGGACCCATAAAATCAATACCCTAACAGTCAAAGACTTCCATCACAAATATGGGTGTAAAGGGCATCATATTCTTATGGGTCACACCTACTAATCGTTGACATTTATCACAATGCTTACAAACTACAAAACAAAGTTTAAATAGTGTAGGCCAATAAAAACCACATTGTAAAATCTTAGCTGATTTCTTCTTGGATGAGAAGTGGCAACCACCAGCTTCTAAATGGAAAAAAGAAATCACGTCGTTTTGCTCTTCATCAGACACACATATTCTCATCACTTGATCAGGGCAGTATTTGAACAAATATAGATTATCAAAGTAGAACTACTGCAACTTGATCAAGAATCTTTTCTTGTCCCTTGGACTCCAATTACTTTGCAGCTGTCCTGTAACAAGGTAATTCACAATATGAATGTACCATGGTACAATTATATTCAAAGTAAATAAATGCTCAATAGGGAAAAAGTCAAGAGTAGGAATGTGAGCATCTATGTCTTCAATCATGAGCCTCGATAAATGGTCAACCACCACATTCTCCACTCATTTCTTATCTTTGATAATGATATTAAACTCTTGAAGGAGAAACATCCACCTAATCAACCTTGGTTTGGCATCTTGCTTAGTCAACAAATACTTCAAAGCAACATGGTCAATATAAACAATAATAGGTGACCCTATAATGTATGACGTAAACTTATCAAGTGCTAAAACTACAGCTAGCAATTCCTTCTCTATAGTAGTATAGTTCATCTGAGCCTCATTTAATATCTTGCTAGCATAATAGATGACATGGGATTTTTTGTAATGTCATTGGTCTAGCACTACAACAACCGTGTAATTACTCACGTAACACATAAGTTCAAAAGGAAGTTTCCAATTGGGCTGTTGCATGATTGGAGGAAAAATGAGCATGTTCTTTAGGTCTTTCAAAGCTGCCTCATAATCAACTGTCCACTCAAAAAGAACATCCTTGGCCAAAAGATGATATAAAGGTTGTGTCATGGCACTAAAACACTTTATGAATCGCCTATAGAACCCGGCATGACCAAGAAATAACTAGAGATCATTAACTATCTTGGGATAGGAGGTTAGAAATCAACTCAACCTTAGCTTTATTTGCCTCTATCCCCTTCTTTGAAGCAGTGTGACCAAGGACTATCCCCTGAGTCACCATAAAATGACACTTTTTCCAATTAAGAACCAACCCTTTCTCTTCACACCTCTATAATACCAACTCCAAAAGTTTCAAGCAACCCTCAAACGGATCACCGAATAAAGAGAAATCAACAATTTTCTCTACCATGTCACAGAAACTCCCCATCATGCACCTCTGAAATGTGGCCGTCACATTGCAAAGCCCAAATGACCTCATTCTCTAGGCAAACGTTCCAAAGGGACACATGAAGGTTGTCTTTTCTTGATCTTCAAGGGTTATCTCAATCTGGTTGTAGTCGGAATACCCATCTAAAAATTAGTAAAATGCATGCCCCATAAATCATTCCAAGACCAGTGGTAATCGAAAATAGTCCTTTCTAGTACATGAATTCAGCTTCCTATAATCGATGCAAACCCTCTAGCCATTTACTATTATTATCAAAACCAACTCACTTTTCTAATTATCAACCAAAGTGACTCTCGACTTCTTAGAAACTACCTATATAGGACTCAACCACTTGCTATCAGCAATGGGGAAGATAATTCCTACATCAAACAGCTTCAAAAACTCCAGCTCAGACCATACCCTTCATTACGGGTTTTAATCTCCACTATGGTTGACGGGAAGGCTTGGCATCTTATTCAAAGTAAATCCTATGGGTGCATATTATAGGTTAATCCCCTTTAAATTTGCTATGGTCCACCTAATGGCTCTTCTTTGGGCCTTAAGCAATTGTAACAACCTTGATTCTGGCTCCAGGTTGCAAGGATGAAATGATCACCACTGTAAAAGTACCATCACTCCCTAGATAAGTATATTTTACAAAATAGATGGAAGTAGCTTCAAATTAGACTTGGATGGTTGAACAATAGATGGTAGATCATGCTTCTTCATGGGTGGTAATTCATAAAACTTAGGCTCCCACAAGCTTAGAACAAAAAGCTTCTTCTTCTTGAACAGTTATTTCCCCAGACAGGATCTCCAAGTATGCTAACTGAATCTTATGCTTGTTTCTCCATTATAGTGTCAATGGAATTTACTTGATGTAACTCTCCATCATTCTTGAGTTGCCTTCCAATATTGAATACGTTCGACTACAAATTCATATTTTTGAAGGTTAGCTCGTAAATCCAGTCCTGCAATTAATTAAGGCATTAGAGGTTACAAGAAATGGTCATTCCAAAATAGACTGGTTAGCAATAGGACAAGTATGAAGAACAATAAAATCATTTAGGAAGTAAATTTCTCCACTTGGACTAGAACTTCCTCCACTATTCCTTGTGGCATCATTACACTTCTATCAGTAAGCTAAAGTGTGATGGATGTCAGTTTCAATTCTTCTAATCCAAGCTACACATATAGGGAATAGAGAATGAGGTCCACACTTCCACTCAAATCTAACAGTGCTTGCTCTACCTGGCAGTCCTTAATGATGATTGAGATGGTGGGATAGTTAGGATCTTGGTATTTGGGTGGAGTGTTCGTCCTTGAGATGGAGCTTACCTACTTTGTGAGGAATGCTTTCTTTTGCATATTAATCTTCCTCTTTACTGTGCATAATTCTTTTAAAAACTTGGCATAAGATGGTACCTGTTTAATTGCATCCAAAAAAGAAATGTGAATTTTCACATGCTTAAAAATCTCAAGAATTTCAGATATATTAACTAACTTAGCAGGCATTCGCAGTCTTTGAGGGTAAGGAACAAGGCTAGGACAACTATTTTCAGGAATGTCAGGTAGCTTAGTCTCTTGTAAATCACCTAAGGTCTCTTTTTCTGTAAACTTTAAGACCCTTGGTGGGATAGTCTTATCTACTTCTTTACATCTCCTAAGAGTAGTAATGGACTTCAGATGTTCAACATTCTTAGTGGTATCAATTATGTGTTGACCTTTGGGGCTCTCTTGAGGTTAAGCGGAGAATTTTCCTTTCTCCTGTTGCATTGCTTCTAAGGTCATGTTGATCTTTGTGATTTGTGACATAATTTCATTTAGATCCTGAACAGTCTGATTATTAATGTTATTTTGGGTCTAAATGTGTTTCTCTAACAATTTGTTTGTGCTCCTTTTGTGGGGAGGTTGGTAAGGAAGTACTGCGGGTTGACCTTGATGGCCAAACCCTTGACCTTGTGGTTGTGGCAGTGGTTTTGGGTTTTGAACAAACTCATGCTATGGAGGTCCTTACAGAGGGACCTATTGAGCATTAGATGGATCGACATAAATTGGTGTTGGCATGTGTGTGGTATGAGAGTATTGTTAAGGATGGATAGTGTTGTTAGATCTCCAAATAATGTTGGGATGGTATCCCCTTCCCGAAATATAAGTATTAGAGTATGGAGAAAATGATTGCTTTGTCTAATTAAATGCATTAACCCACTCCTATATTTTTCTACACATAAGAAGAGCTGGGCACTTATTCATAGAGTGCTCAATGGACTCATAGATCGAGCAGGAGTCATCAACCTTGGGAACACTAGTCACCTCAATGAGCTTTTGAAACTCTAAACTGTCCATCTTCATTGAAAGTTTAGCAATATTGGCTAAGAGATCATCTTGATCTCTTAACAAATATTTTCCTCCACTGGATGATTGAGATGTCCCAAGATTGGGCACTCTCTACCAAAAAATCAAAATAACCAAGAGCCTCCTTAGGCTCTTTATGTAGAAACTCTCCATTGTATATCATTTCAATGAACTAATGATGGCCACGATCATCAGAGCCTAAGTTACACCATGAACTCTGCTCAAACTTTGTGTTATTGTGATCCCAGTAAACGGGATGTTGTGCCGTAGTGTCGGCTTATGCGGCATTTACAGGTAATTTCACGGATTGATGGGTGATCAACGGGTTGACAAAGGACCCCCGATTTTAGAGGTGTCACAGCTTGGTATCAGAGCATATGCCATAGATCTTATATGGGCCTTGTGGAAAATGAGTCTATCATCTTCCATTGCAAGAGTGAAAGAGGTTTAGAGTCCATGGTGTAACTTAGGCTCTGATGACCATCACAGCTTGGTATCAAAGCCTAGGTTTTTGATTTATCTAGGGCTTGCGGGCATGGGTTTAGGTCATTGCATCCATTGTGCATTACATGTTATATGCTTCAAATGCTACATGTTATGTGTTATATGTTATGTGAACAACATGCATGATTAAATGTCTATGGAAAAGGGACACTAGGGTTAGAGAATATAATATTGGGGGTCGAAAAAGAAAAGGAATGAGACGATTCCTGGTGTAGATGTCTACTAGTAGTGGCACACATACTATTAGTGAGACAAGGAGAGAAATCTCAATGTTACGACTATGATCCCTATCTTGAGATACTAAGTTAGTGTTCTATTGCTCTTTGAAAAATCATTGCATGTGAGTTTGCTCCTAGGAGTTAGGGTATGCATTGATCAGAAATGTCGGGGTTATGAGCTAGAGATATTGGATATTCGACTCACCGTGGACCTTAGGTTCATGAACATGTCAAAATTTGATGTCATCCTTGGGATGGATTGGTTGGCCGCACACCGAGTTATCATTAATTGTGATCAGAAGAGGATTACTGCTTGTCCACCATAGGGTGTTTGTTTCAAGTTTCAGGGGAAGAAACATAATGTTTTACCACAAGTAATGTATAATTCCCATTGACATGAGAAGTTGATGGATTGTCTAGCAAGTCTTACCCTAGAGGACGAGGTGAGACAGGAGTTGGGTCTACCTTGGGTGATTTGTGTGTATGAAGACATTTTTTTGGATGGACTACCGAGATTACCTCCACATTAGGATGTAAAATTCAACATTGAGTTGTACTCCAATACATCGTCCGTTTCTATGACTCCGCATAGAATGGCACCTATAGAGTTGCAAGAACTCAAAGTCCAATTACAAAAATTGATGGACAAGGGCTTCATTAGACCGAGTACCTCACCTTGGGGTGCTCCAATGTTATTTGTCAAGAAGAAGGACAAGACTCTTTGGCTGTGTATAGATTATCGGCAGTTGAATTGGGTTACTATCAAGAATAGGTTCCATTTGTAGCGAATTAATGACTTGTTTGATAAGCTGAGAGAGGCGCGGGTCTACTGCAAGATGAATCTATGTATAGGGTACCATGGTGGTAGATATCCCTAAGACGAAGTTTAGGATGCAGTATGGGCATTTCAAGTTCACTGTAATGCCTTTTGCATTGACGAGTACCCCGGTGGCATTCATGAATCTCATGCATAGGGTGTTTCAACCCTACCTAGATCAGTTGTCGTGGTCTTTGTTGACAACATTTTGATCTACTCCAAGTCTGAGGAGGAGCATGAATGTCACTTGAGGGTTGTTCTCCAGACCTTGAGGGACCATCAATTGTATGCCAAGTTCAGCAAGTGTGAATTTTGGCTAATGGAGGTGAAATTTTTGGGACGCATGGTGTCAGCTTCGGGTGTATCCGTGGACTTGAAGAAGGTTGAGGCACTCATGAGTTGGGAGAGGCTGAAGTCAGTCTTCAAGATAAATAGTTTCTTGGGATTTGTAGAGTATTACAAGAGGTTCATTGAGGACTTCTCCCACCTAGTTGCACCTATGACTAGACTGACCGAGAAGGAGGTGAATTTTCAGTGGGATGACTCGTGTGAGAGAGAATTTCAAGAGTTGAAGAAGAGGCATACTTCAGCTCCAATTTGACAATGTCTAAGGGGGACAGAGGTACACAGTGCATTGTGATGTCTCTAATGATGGACTTGGGTGTGTTTTGATGCAGTGTAAAAATGTGGTAGCTTATAGTTCTCAGTAGTTAAAGAACCATGATCAGAACTATCCTACGCATGACATGGAGTTGGCGATTATTGTCTTTGCCTTGAAGGCTTGGCACCACTATTTGTATGGTGAATAGTTTGAGGTGTTTTCAAATCACAAGAGTCTGAAGTACATCTTTGCACAACAGGACCTTAATATGAGGCAGCGCATGTGGATAGAATATTTGGAAGACTACGACTTCACTTTGCATTTACCATCCTGGAAAGGCAAACATTATGGCTAATGCACTCTGTCGAAAGTCACAAGGAGTCTTGGCTAGTGTGGCTTCCCGGGACTGGCAGATGCTCAAGACTGTGGGACAGTTCTGGCTACACTACAGGGGTCTGACTACACTACAGGGGGTCAGGCTCAAGACACTTTGGGGAGTTTGGTGGCTACGTCTTCCCTACTGATCAAAGTGATTGAGTCATAGGGATAGGACACGGAGATACAAGCAGGTACAAGTGATGAGGGTTGTGCCATTCACGCAGATGGTAGTATTTGGTTTAGAGGAAAGGTCATGGTTCCCTAGTCTACAGATCTAAGATAAGAGATCCTTAGGGAGTTCCATTGCTCCCATTTTGCTATNAAGTCTGAGGAGGAGCATGAATGTCACTTGAGGGTTGTTCTCCAGACCTTGAGGGACCATCAATTGTATGCCAAGTTCAGCAAGTGTGAATTTTGGCTAATGGAGGTGAAATTTTTGGGACGCATGGTGTCAGCTTCGGGTGTATCCGTGGACTTGAAGAAGGTTGAGGCACTCATGAGTTGGGAGAGGCTGAAGTCAGTCTTCAAGATAAATAGTTTCTTGGGATTTGTAGAGTATTACAAGAGGTTCATTGAGGACTTCTCCCACCTAGTTGCACCTATGACTAGACTGACCGAGAAGGAGGTGAATTTTCAGTGGGATGACTCGTGTGAGAGAGAATTTCAAGAGTTGAAGAAGAGGCATACTTCAGCTCCAATTTGACAATGTCTAAGGGGGACAGAGGTACACAGTGCATTGTGATGTCTCTAATGATGGACTTGGGTGTGTTTTGATGCAGTGTAAAAATGTGGTAGCTTATAGTTCTCAGTAGTTAAAGAACCATGATCAGAACTATCCTACGCATGACATGGAGTTGGCGATTATTGTCTTTGCCTTGAAGGCTTGGCACCACTATTTGTATGGTGAATAGTTTGAGGTGTTTTCAAATCACAAGAGTCTGAAGTACATCTTTGCACAACAGGACCTTAATATGAGGCAGCGCATGTGGATAGAATATTTGGAAGACTACGACTTCACTTTGCATTTACCATCCTGGAAAGGCAAACATTATGGCTAATGCACTCTGTCGAAAGTCACAAGGAGTCTTGGCTAGTGTGGCTTCCCGGGACTGGCAGATGCTCAAGACTGTGGGACAGTTCTGGCTACACTACAGGGGTCTGACTACACTACAGGGGGTCAGGCTCAAGACACTTTGGGGAGTTTGGTGGCTACGTCTTCCCTACTGATCAAAGTGATTGAGTCATAGGGATAGGACACGGAGATACAAGCAGGTACAAGTGATGAGGGTTGTGCCATTCACGCAGATGGTAGTATTTGGTTTAGAGGAAAGGTCATGGTTCCCTAGTCTACAGATCTAAGATAAGAGATCCTTAGGGAGTTCCATTGCTCCCATTTTGCTATACATCAAGGTGACACGAAGATGTACCATGATCTTCACTGCCAGTACTATTACAGTTGGATGAAGAGGCACATCGGAGATTTTTGTAGTCGATATCTCACAGGTCAACATGTCAAGGCTGAGCACAAGAGACCAGCTGGGTTGTTCTAGCCTTTGGAGGTGACTGAGTGGAAGTAGGAACACGTCACGATGAATTTTGTGACCCATTTGCCACAGACATCGTGAGGACATGACGAGGTATGAGTGATAGTGGATCAACTTACAAAGTCGGCACACTTTTTAGCAGTGTAGATGACCTTCACATTGTTGGAGTTCTGCAGGCTGTACATACGGGAGGTAGTCCAGTTGCATGGGGCGTCTGTATCTATAGTATCGGATCAGAATCCCAAGTTTATGACCCATTTTCGGGAGAGTTTCCAGCGGGCCATAGGAACACAATTGATGATGAGCATAACTTTCATCACCAGACGGACGGTCAATAAGATAGGACCATCCAAACCTTAGAAAACCTGCTATGGGCATACGTCTTAGACCTCATGCATAGTTGGGAAGAACATTTACCCTTGGTGGAGTTCTCATACAACAACAGTTATTAGGCGAGCCTACAGATAACACCCTATGAGGCCCTTTATGGAAGGTCGTGTCGTTCTTTGATTTGTTAGACAAAGGTTGGAGTGAAACTCGCTAAAGGTTCAAATTTGGTTAGCGACACCTCAGAGAAGGTGGACGTGATACAGAAGCGTCTTCTTACGGCTCAGAGCTAGCAGAAAAGTAACACCGATAGGTGGCAGTGACCTCTAGAGTTTGAGGTTAGATATCACGTCTTCTTCAATGTGATGCCTAAAAGGGGAGTGGTCAGGTTTGAGAAGTGGGGAAAACTGTTGCTGAGGTATATACTGTTGCCGAGGTATATCCGTCTCTTCGAGGTACTTAAAAGGGTTAGTACAGTTGCTTACAGGTTGGCATTACTTCATATTCAACACATGTGGTGGATTGGGGCGAGTTGATTGTTGATGTGGATGGGACCTTCGAGGAGGGACTGGTGCGTATCATGGGTAGCTGAAAGCAAGTTTTGTGAGATAAGACCATGAAGCTGGTAAAGATGTTGTAGCAGCACCGAGGTATGAATGAGAAGACATGAGAGTGTGAGGACATCATACATACCAGCTATCTGTTCTTATTCGAGGATAGAGGTGCATTCTTGTAGTCACTCAATATTATATGATTGTTGCATATGCATGTGGTTGAATGTGCATGTGTGTGTGAATTTCGATGACGATATTATTTTAAGGGGGGAAGAATGTAAAACCTGGGTAAATTTAAATTTTTATAAAAAAAAAAATAGAAAAACAGTAATTTATCACTATGTTACAGGTTAAAATCTCAAATTTTTCTAAAACTCGAATGATGAAACGGACCTCACCCTTATTAGTCTCACGAAATATAGTTATTCAGTCAATTTTCGTTGAATTCCGAGACAATCACATCTTTCACATCTTATGAAGTGATTGGGTGTCACGTGACCTAAAAATGAGACATGAAATTAAATTTTAAAAATTAAAAAAAAAATTAAAGCTAGTTCAAAAATATTTTGAACTTGAACCGAGACAAAATTTAATCATTTCGGGACAAAAGCGGATCTGGGATTGGAGTATGTGTGGCGCGGCGAGGGCCAAGCATTTCAAAGGGGATAAATAGGGGAGCGAATCATATTTTCTCCCCATTTTAGCTGTATTTTTATGTTGGAGAGGGAAGAGAGGGAAAACGAGAGAGAGTTTCAACTTCTCTCTATGATCTATGACGTTCCTTTGGTCGAATTGACTTGGGCCAAGAATTAAAGTTCCTCTATGCGACGAGGACTATGACTATGTACCAAAAATTATAGATTTCACTGAAGATTCAAAAAGGGATTTTGGGAGAAATCATGGTTTGAGCTTGATTTGTGTTCTTGAAGGCTTCTACAACTTGTTTTTACGCTTCAAGAGGTAGGATTCTTTCCTAACTAGGTTTATTTCTAGCCTAGGGTTGTTATATGGAATGGGTAGGATGTTAGAGGTGTAATCTCTTGTGTGACATTTACCTATGATAGTTGAAATGTGGAAAATGGGTATAGAATTAGGTAAAATCAATTCTAGCCTGAATTGTGTATATAAAAATTACTTGATGAGATTTCTTAAGAAATGTGATATATGTGGGTGTTTGATAAAATGCCTTGAATGATACATGTGGTGTTGATAAAATGCATTGAATGATGTATGTGGGTGTTTGATAAAATGTCTTGAATGATTGAAATATGTTGTTTTGATGAAATTGAAATAACATGCTTGGATGATGTTGAAAATTGTAATTATATGCTTATAATATAATTAAAAGTTGGGAATGTTGAATGCGATGAAATGTTATTCATTATGTGCACATAACATATGGAATGTGATGTTGACATTGCAATCGAGATCTTAGTTGCATAATGATATAGAATGCAATTACTTATACATTGCAGATGCACAGGTAGCATCACATTCATGGGCAATTGACATAAGTGTGGGTGTGTGTGCATGATTTGATCAAACACCATTATTGGTGGATGATGTGTGGCCTCGGGATAGTTGGACTGAGGTTTAATTGAGTTACATGGTTTGCAATGAAAATAGGGTCGAGGTTAGCAATAAGGGCTAGAATGTCCCTCAGGTTTAAGGCCCGGTGATCATATACGCATTTCTTTGGTATAGAGTCCATAAAGTGTGTCGGCATACACAGAACCGTTGGTGGAAGTCCATTAATGTCATATTGTTTGGGTGCCCATTGGTGTGAGTCCATAAATATCCATCTCAAGAAAGACTGGGATATATAATGGTCATTGGATGTGCAACATCAATGGAAGAGGTTTGGAATACCCAGATTCATACACATGGCATTGCATGTGTTGAAGAAGCCGGTAAAGTCTCGAGTTGAGTTACATGTGTGAGTATCATCTCATATCATGGCATGGCATAGAGAATTCCATTGTTTAATTGTATATTCCTAAATGGAGTGATTGTTGCATGTGAATTACATGTGAACATTTTATATGCATCTAAGCTAGGGAGTAGCCTCTTTAGGAGATAACCTATTGACCATGACTCACCTTTTATGGGAACAATATTTCAATTGTGGGACATGTGCCGGTGTATGGCACTCATTCGAGCCTTCATGGTTGAAGAAAAGCCAAGGTGTGGCTTTTGAATCATGTTTTGTAAAAACTAAGATGTAATCTAGTTTTTGGGACATGTAGTATGTAAAGGATTGTAAAGTGAACTAATATGAACTATATTTTGCTTAAATTGATGTTATATGAGTTTGGGTTTGTGTTGTAAAGGGTTGGAATGGATTGGGATTGAAAAAGAATGGAATCGGTGAAAAACTAGGAAGACCTACCGGTAGAACGATGAGCTCTTCTACCAGTAAAACTTTTCCAGTAGGCATTCCTACCGGTAGAACGTCAAGTTTCAACAGTAGAACATTTTCAGTAGACTTTTTCTATTGGTAGAACTTGTACATCTTCTACCGATAGGTTTGGTTCAAATCTCAAATCTTGAAATGCTTTTGCTAGGCTTTTGGGTCTTAGGTTCTTTGGTTCAAATGATATAAATGGACAATAAATGAGAGTAAATTAATGTATACAAGTTATGCTTTTGGCAGTGTCCGATACAAGGGAGACTCTGCCCAAACTTTGTGTTGTTGTGATTTCAGTAAAGGAGATGTTATGTCATAATATCGGGTTATGCTGCATTTACAGCTAATTCCACGGGTTAATGAGTGATCAATAGGTTAATAAAGGACCCCCAATTTTAGGGGTGTCATAGAGGGGCTATTGATGATAGGGTCTGAGATGTCCCAAGATTGGGCACTCCTAACAAAAAATCAAAATAACAAAGAGCCTCTTTCGGCTCTTTATATAGAAACTCTCCATTGCATATCATTTCAATGAACTGATGATGTGGAATAGAGTTTAAGCGCTCTTTCCCAAAATTCATAAAACTACTCATTTGGTTTCTCAACAAAATTTTGAATCTATTTTTTTCAAAGTAGTACTTTTATGAACAAAGAAAATTTTAGTCAAAAAATTTTTTTGCATTTGATCCGAAGTGGAGGTCTTCCATGGCTTCAAGGAATTTTCCCAAGTTTTTGCTTTATCTTTAAGGGTGAAAAGTTAAATTCTAGACATTTTTTTGTGCACATTCTATTCTAGGAATGTACTAACTATTTTCTCAAATTCCTTCAGATGGAGATAGCAATTTTCACTTCCCATTCCATGGAATTGAGAGAGCAATTTGAGCATCCCTGGTTTAACAATGAATTGATATATTTGAACCAAAAGTATAATCCTTCATAGTTCAACCAAGCGGAACTATAATTGGATTATTCCCACCATTACCCCCATACTGGTATAACAATTGATGGATCAATGTCATTGTTGTTATTTTGGGCAGCCATACCTACAATTGCCAATAAATCCTGTTTAAGTCTAACTAGTCGATCTACTTGGTCTCTACCCCACATCCAAATATACTAAAACTAAGAATTAAAATTGAAAGAAAGCAAGAAATAATTTACAAAAGAGATACACACCTGGGCTCGTGATGAAAATCACAAGACCTTCTAAATACCTATGTATCACTTTGGATTATTGTTGATTCGAACTATTTTGTTGATCGAATTTATATTATACACCAAAATATAAGTGGTCAAATTGTAATTTTCTTGGATTAAGTCCAAGATCGATCCCAAGCTTTGACACATTGCACATTGGCAATTTCCAGCAATTCCGCATAAAACCTTGAAATTTCAAACATTACACAGATAAAACTCTAGTTTCTGCACAAACCCTAATTAACAGTTTTTAACTGTTTTATTTTACTATGTTAGCTTATTTACTCTATTAATTCACACACTAATTAGGGTTAATCAACTGTTTGCTTCCTTGACAACGGCGCAAAAGATGCTTGCCTCCAAGGGGGTTGTATTTTCACGAAAGTTCTCAACCCTAAGAGAAAGGTATTGTGCAATAACTCGAGCAAAAAGTCCAAGGTTGTCTCTTTAGGGAAAGAATTGGAATCCAAGGTGATAAACAATAAAAGAAAAAAAATCTTTGAAATTTAGAATTTTGAGAGTTAACTACTAATTAGATTGAAATTCAATAAATGACAAACTAGATAATATTTAGAATACGCCTCACCTATGAATAAGAGTTTCTATCCTAAATCTATAACTCATCTGCTTTCGTATTCAAACTAATACAGACGGATAATTTTCAACTAAAAACATTGAAAGAACTAATGTAGGAATTGAAATATGGGTTATGATGGAAGAATTAAAATCCTAAAGATCGCAAAAAACACCACTAATTATCTATACCAAAAGTAATTGTATACAGATAATCAGGAAGTATGCAAACCAATTAGGTAAAGATTGAATTGAAACTGATTGCTTGTATTGAAAAACTATAAATAACACAACTTCGAAAGTAAAGACAACTTAATGTAAATATCATTTGAACAAATAAAAGAAATAAAATTAAAAGAAGAATAATGCATAACTCTGTAAAATAACCCTAAAACTCTCTAACGTAAAGAACAAAAAAAATTAAAAAAAAAACTCCTCAACATCTTCTATAGCATCATATATTTTGTATTCCCCAAAGGGTCTCTATTTATCTTGGTTTTAAGGAGAATATTCAGATCTTTGGTAAATATCTTCCCCAAAATTATCTTCTTCTTTCATTAGTTGAGAATCCCCAAAAAATATGGTGAGATCTAATCTTTAATTAAGCTTCCCTTGAAAATCTTCCTCGATCTACTGGTAAAAACAGTAAAACCTACTGGCAGAACCACTGTCTAATAAACCTTCTGAAATTACTGTGACATTTACTACTGGTAAAACATTCGGTAAGATTTCTCTGACAAAAGTACTATAAGTTTTTCTACTGGTAGAACATGTTTAACTATCGATAGAACTTATCTAATGAAAAACTATAAAGTACTGTGAGTTTTGCTACCGGCAGAATTGTCTTACTACCGATAGAACCTTCATCTTTTTGCCTTCCTACCAGTAGAACTTATCTTTTCTTCCAAAATATATCTAAGGCTCCTGGCTTGATATTCTCCCAAGCAAACTCAATCCAAACTTGTCCCTCGCCATCTTATTAATGCTTAAACTCAACATTTACACCCAATTTACTTGCAATCACAGAAATCAAGCCTTAACACGCAAACTATGCTAAATAAAGCGAATTAGTACATTAGCAAACCTAAAATAAATATGTTAAGCTATAAAAATAATGCATTGTCGAGTGCTCGAGAAATACACAAAAAGGTAGAAGCAATTACAAGCTGGCCATTAATTTGAAGTTTTTAAGGAATAGCTTTATTTAATTTGTTTTCCATTAAGGATTTCAACACCATCGTTGTTCCTATCACTGAATACCTAAAGGAATAAAATTTTAAGAGGACAAAGGAAGCCCAAAATAGCTTTGAAGTCTTGATGAAGAAATTGATCAATGCTCCTATTCCCACTCTACCAAATCTTCACAAGGTATTTGAGGTTCCTTGTGATGCATCAAATGTTGGTAATGGTGAAGTTCTTAGTCAAGAAGGCAAACCAGTGCTTTTTGTTGTGAAAATTTGATTAATTCTCGTAAGAAATACTCTACATATGAAAAGGAATTCTATGATTCTATTCAAATTTATACTCTTCTTGAATCATGATGCTTTGAGATACATCAATGTGCAACACAAGCATAATATTAGGCATGCGAAGTGGGTTGAATTCCTTCAAGCTTTCAGTTTTCATTTCAAGCACAAACCCAAAGTTTCTAATCAAGTGGTCAACGCATTAAACCCTAGGAATTCCTTATTGTCCACAAAGTAAGGGCATGTTTTAGGCTTTGATTTATTGAAAGGACGTTATAAAGATGATCCTTATTTTTGTGATATTTGGGAAAAATGTTCCAATTGCCCTTTTTAGCACTTTTCCTTGCAAGATGGCTTTCTTTTCAGGGACAATTGCTTTTGCATTCCCGAGAGTTCACTAAGGAAAGCCATTGTGTTTGAAGCTCATGGTTGAGGACTAGTTGGACACTTTGGAAGAGACAAGACACTTGCTCTTGTAAAGGACATTTTTTACTCGCCAAGAATTGAGTGAGATGTCATGCGACATGTGGAGCGTTGCCAAGTTTGTCACATTGCCAAAACTCAAGCTCCTAACATGGGTTTGTAAATTCCATTACCAGTACCAACTACTCCATAGGAAGATATGAGCCTAGATTTTGTGGTTTGTTTGCCTTGGACCTTAAGGAATAAGGATTCAATCATGGTGGTCATTGATTGATACTCAAAGATGGCATGTCTTGTACCATGCAACAAGACCTTAGCTATAACTCAGGTGGCTAATCTTTATTTTATAGAGATTTTGAAACTCCATGGCATTCCAAAAGCAATGACTTCACATCAGGATTCAAGGTTCATTGTTCATTTTTGGCATACTCTTTGGAAAAAGCTTGGCACGACATTAAAAATTGATGGACAAACTAAATTTGTTAATTGGAGTTTGGGGGATCTAAATTTGTACTTCTAGTTCCACTCTATTTGTGATACTGCTAGGCCTAGTTCATTTCAACTGGTGTATGGACGAAATCCTTTTATTCCTTTGGACTTGGCTCCACTTCTTACCACTCATCACTACAGTGCAGATGTTGAGGAACATGCTAATATTATAAATAAGTTGCATGAGCAAGTTGGAGACTAGATATTCAAGCATAACGAGAAGTATCAAAGTAGTACAAACAAGGATAAGAAGTCGACAGCTTTTAAAGAAGGTGACTTAGCGTGGATTCATTTGGGAAAACAGATATTCTCTTGTGGGAGTAATGGAAAGCTTAAGCCTAGAACTGATGGTTCTTTCAACATGCTACAATGCATTGGGGTAAATGCTTACAAGATTGAGATAACAGGTGATTATGGCGTCTCAACAACTTTGAATGTTGCAGACCCATCTCCGTACCATGATGATGAAGTTGGTTTACACTTGAGGGAAAGCACATAATCAACCAAAGGAAAATGACCCCATATTGTCTCTAGATCGAAGCCTAAAGGTTGTGGAAGGTTGTTTAAGGATAAGTCCTCGAAGGGCATACCAACTATGCTTTTCTAGGAAGAGTAGAGTACAGATTTTAGCTAAATTTCAAGAAAAATCTAATTAACTTTAGGATAGTTCAACATGTGTGTTATATATCATTGGGAAGCTATATGAGTCTAGTTTCTAACAAAAAAAAAATGGTGTACAATTTTTATTTTCCTATAGAGAGTTATGGTCCAATTAGTGAATGGGTGCTCAATTTGACTAATGGTTCTACTTTAGCTATCCAACTCAAGTTTGGGTACTCTCCAGCTGAGTTTTGGTGGCTTTTGGCACTCCTTAATTTATGCTTTTACAGTCTTTTAACTGCTCTTTCAACACCCTAAGTCTCTACTAAGTTTAGGTGGTTATTTGGTCAAGTTGGTATATGTCTTTTCATTTTCCTTGTTTGTGATGTGTTATTTGCTGGAATTTTTTTTTAAAATCCTTTCAGAGGGTTGTTCCATATCAATACGTAAACTCTAAAGTATTGTATTCAAAGAGCAGATTATGGAATTAATTAAGCTTTGATTTCTCTAAGAAGAAGAACTCTTCTTGTTTTTTAACTATGTATCTCTTTGGTAGATTCTATTGTTCCGGAGGGGGAAAAACAAAGTAGACCTTCCCTCATGATTATACAAGTGGAGCGCATGACACTACTTAGAGGGTGGGTGAATAGGTTTTTCAATTTTAAGGTGAATAGGTTTTTCAATTTTAAGCTTAATGAAATACCAATTAAAACCTAATTATACCACAATTACATATTATCACACAAATATAGCAATTAATTGTGAGAAGCCCTTTTCAACCACCAGACCTTCATGAACTTATGTAGGTTGATGTTGTTAATTTTAGCAATTAATCACACAAACACTCAATCTCACAATGGGAACCCAAATCCCAAAACCCAAACCGCAACTATAGATGATTTATATGTCAAGCATTCAATCCATCAAACACATAGTACGCGTATGTGCAAACAATCATAAGTGTATATTTAAAAATAATAAATGACCCAAGTGATTTGTTGATGCAAAAACCCTCATCAGGAAAAATCACAAGGAACTTCTACCAGTTCACCAAAACCCAATATACTATCCCAAAGTCAAAATACAAGGACTCGAGTCTTATACCTTAACCAACATCATGGATGCTCCCTTCCTTTAATATGTCTATCCGCCAAAGTGCCTCTTTGACTTTATGTGTAACTTCACTTAGATTCACCTCTGGAAAGGATCCTCTAGGCCTCAAACAACCTTTGGTAGACCAACTATCCTCAGTATGCTAACACTAATGGGTTTTGTTCAAACCATTCAAGATCTTTAACACCAAGTTGTGAGGTTGGTAATCTCTAGAAGCTTGTCTTGGGTCTTAGGGATCTAGGTTTATGGTGGAAGCTCTCTAGAGTATATGATAGATTTCTCTCACAAAAATTAGTCTAAAAGCTTATCCTAGTAGTAAGAAAGACACTCCCTATTGATAGTCTCAAAAAAGGGTAACCTTGTTCAACAAGAAAACTCAGATTAGCGAACAATTTCTCGATCGGTGGGATGACGGTTATAAGGAAGTGGTCACTGGAATGAAAATCACGTTTCAAACTGAACTAGGAGAGCAAAGTACTTGAATGATCATGGGGATTGCTAGGCTGACCTCTGGTACCAGTTGAGCAAACCCAGACGCCGAGCCGTGTTCTCATCCATTTGGTCTTTTCCTTTATTTTCCACTAAGTCATCAAGATACCACTCTAGCAAAGGCTAGTTAACATAGAGTAGTCCCTCTTGGTTTCTTAAGCATAAAATCAAGCAAAAAACTTGTCCTTTTAAGCACTAAAGGGTATTGACCAAGAGGGGTCCGATAATGGCTGAAACTATGTTTTCAAAAACACAAAATAGTTTTTAGAAAATATTTTCATTGAAAAACACCTAGGAGCCATACATGGATTGTTTTTGATTCCATTTGACCCTAATTCTCCTAAGTTAGCTACCAAGTGTTCATCTTAGGTATCTAGGTCATTTCTTTTGTCCTAAGCTTGAAGGTCCGAGTGTGAATGATGTAGCTTTGTTGCTTGATCTCCTTCTCTCAATGATGTTTTTGGATTTTTAATTTTTATAGCATCATGACCATAGAATAGGTTGATATTTATAATGAACTACATGAAATTAGACAATTACAAGCATATATTTAATAACCTCTCCCTTTAGTAATTTCATGTTAAAATACATAAGTAAGAAATTAAGATTACAACACACAAACCATTGAACAAATAGAATTGTAAATCTTATCTTAACACTTATGCACACGTCCTAAATCCTTATCTTATTTTAGTATCTACTTCATTAGATGTAGCTTGAAGATCATAGTCTTGCATATCACCACTCAAACCAAAACCTTGTGAAGAGCACCATATGTCAAAGAATTAAATAACACAATCATGGGTATGATAAGTACAAAGTTAAGCATATGACATATTTATGTCTACATCATGCAAGTGCAAATATGTAATATATTAAGAACTAATTTGCCCCATATGCTTGAGAACCTATTGATATAGCAGTGTCAAACATATCAAGTCCTTCCCCTTAGTTTATGTTCACAAGTAAACTAACAAGTAAAAATAAAACAAGTGTAAAATACGTGACTTCATGCCAAGTTTATAAATGCACTCCCCTTGAGTATTAGAACAAAGTCCCTTTTACTATGTTCACATACAACACACCTAGGCTAGTCGAAAGGAAATCTCCCCGATTCCTCTCATAGGTACCTAAAATATTCTCCCCATTTTGTCACAAATGTCAATCCAATGATGACCCATGACAATCAAGGTACAAAATAAACTTACCAAACATAGTCTTTCCTTATTAGCTACAAATGTCAATTCAATGACGACCTATCACAAGCGTGACATAGAATCATAATATTATAACAAGGTATAAATATAAACCAACTGGCTAAATTATGCATGTAAAGTAAGCAAAGGAAAAACAAGGCATATAAATCAATGTCTAAATGTTAAAGCATTAATAACAGGACTAAGAGTATATCACCATAAGCGAAAATAAAGCAAGCAAATAAAATTCAATAAAGTAGAAAAGTCAATAACAAAAAATAGAGTACATAAGTGCAAACCACGAATGAATAAAACACTCAAATATCTTATGTGATCCTATACTAAAGTCTCTAAGAAGCTCTAGTTGCTACATCATCTCCACCATCATCATCATCTCCATGTGACAGCTAGGTCTCCAACTGATCATCCTCAACGATTAATTCGGCATTCTATAGTATGTGCCAAAGATGCTATACCTCCCTGCGTATGTCACTCTGATCGCTCACGACATTAGACATCCCTATGTCAAGAGCATCCAGTTTGAGAGCCATGAGGTTGTGCTGCTAATCGACACTATTCTATGTATGACTAGAGTTGTTGTAATAGTTTTGCACTGATCTAGTGTAGTAGAATGAGAAGTCCTAGGGAATGGCGTACATGAGGTGCTAGCATGCGATTGTCTCAATGGTGGTGCATGACTTGATGATCCAGGCTCAGTGGTAGAAGCATGTAGCTTAGCCTCCATCTCGTCTCTCTCTCTCTACCTCTACCTCCATGGGGTCAAATGCATAATGAACATGCATCTCGTTCTCTCTGATCGACTCCTTCCCCAGAGATCTCTTAGGTCTTAACAATTCATTAGTCTCGGAAGCTAGTGCACCCTTATCTAGACAAACTCTTGTGATATGAGATCCAAATGGAAAACTATCACTAATCCTCCCCTCATCAAAGGCTTTCTAAATAACTCTAAATATTACACATGGTAGATTAATCTCCAAACTCGTACCAATGGCATGTAAGAGATAAGTGCGTAGTGTATGCAATGTAGGTAAGTGAGTCTTCATGTCAATGTTCCAATTAACAATCAAGTTTATCAACCAATACTCCCTAGTTAAATCTTTTTGGTAGCAAAATTTTTGGTTGCACCTATCAGGATAGGTAGCTCCATATATCTCAGATGCAACAATGGGAAGCCTGGATATAGCACTATAGGGTCTAGAGTGATAAGCATCATGTGCTACCTGGGAAAGATACAAGGTAGTGGAATTATGGTCAGTTGAGGACTCGAACAACACACCTCGAACATAGTTCTGAAAGAGCTCACTATCCTCAGTGGTTTCCCTAATGTGTGTAAAACTTCCTGATGATATCAATGTTTGCAGACACAATGGCTACAAGTAGTCCAACATCTTAACTCAAAATTCAAAGGGACAGTGGTATAACTTACCCATGTGAAGTTCACACCTCGCACACCCAACACAAGTTTGGATGAGAACTGCCTCGTCTATAGCTCACGATAATGTGTAGTATGAACACAACTTCTCCCACTTGATGCATGTACCCTAGCTCTCTTTTCAGCTCTTGGTGACCCTTTCCCAAAAATATTGGTGAAATAGTGCAAATATATATGACAATCCCAAAACTGAAGCTGAAACACACTAAATCTCACTCAATATCAAGTTAGATCTCAATGAAATGAAATAGGTATGGAAGAAAATGGGTGGACTTGAGTTTGGAAGTGAAGAAAGTGAGATACTCTCGTTAAAATTGGGATTTTAAGCTCACTGGACCAAAAACTGAAGCAAATCAATTGAGTAAAGTTGGAGGCCGCTTGAGCGAGCCCTAGAGCAGACCATTGTCTAGTCCTCTTCTGCTATCAAACTCATTTCCAATCTACTCACTTGAGTCCTAAAATGCATGATGGATGTTTGAACAACCAATATGCAATTATATGCTCACGCATGGATGAATTTAGATCTAAATGTAATTCAATTTTCAAATTAATCATATAAATGCACAATTTCATTAAACATGAACATCACATATGTTCATTTTATAATAGTTTCATCCAAATTTCATTTTCTCATCACATTACTCCAAGTCATATTAAGAAATTTAGAATTCAATTTCATGCATCCTAGAACAATGTTCCCTCACTTGGTTCAATTTCATTCACACATATTTAGATTTTGTCCAACTTTGACAAATTCAAGTGTGACGTTTATGAATTCAAAATCCGACATCATTAGGTTTCCGTTTAGTTCAAAACATTCATAAACCTAACATGAAATCCTAAGGCATCGTCTAACTAAATTCATGACCGATTAGTGAGTGTCCTATTCATTTTCTCTTTAGACAACTCTCCCTATCTTTTATCCCTTATTATCTTGTGGCTTCAATTAGCACAATTTTGAATTTCATAGTTTATCGAGATGTTGCTAAACATGTTTAGCATGAGCTCTATGAGATTTATAAATGAGCAATTCGAATTTAGCATAAGTACTCTCAACAATTCAAGTGTAGTTGTTTTTAGCCATTTGTTTTTGTCTCAGCTTTGAATGATTGACCTCATTGCGCTCTTTTCTCACAATTGGCCTTTGGCACCTTTTAAGGAATTGGGGGTTGACTAACGTTTAGTAATTTGTTCACTTATCACCAACACTTAGAGGTACCCTTTAAGTTAACAAGACTACTAAGTTTGAGTGTGAATGGTTTACATGTACTTGGTTTTGAATTTTTCAAAGGTACACTATCCAAGCACACTAGGATGAAAGAGACTTTGGCTCGTGAATCATGCAATAATATTTATGCCACTAAGTTTTCAATCTCTTAGAATGAATCAGAGTAGTGCACATTTCACTTTTGATATAAGGATGGAATCATTATAATGCAAACTAAAGTGTGAATATCAATAATAAAGAAAAATAAATAAAATAAAATATTTTTTCTTTTTCTTTTCTAATATTTTTGTATTTTTCAAATAAATAAACCCAAAAAAAATGCATTAAACACAGAAAAGAACAAATAAAGTAATTACTATAAATCCTAAAAAATGAATGTCAAACTTGACATCAAAACTATTTTTGGTTTTTCCAATTCCTTTTGTTTTTAGGTTTGTCAAGTTTCTATTGTCTTTGAATTTTTCAAAGAGAAAAACAAATCAAAATAAAAAATTAAAAATATATACAATGTATGAATCTCGGGTCTTTGATGCAATGTAGTATTTTTTTGGACTTGTGCCTACTTGTAGGGTTAATGGGTTGGGGTTACCCTTCACAAACACAATCTTAGAAGAAATGTTGGTGTTGTATTCATGTGTGTAGCCTAGACCATGCTTGCCACCCATACTTTTTCCCATAGATAACATTCTATCAAACTTTTCCTTACTTAAGAGAAACATTTTAGAGAGCTCATTTGAGTCAAGAAGATCGTTATCTAGTTTAACACATTTAAACTCAAGATTCATCTTTAACTTGACAAGCTCATGACACTTTCGCTTAAGGAAACTCAATCTATCAAGAAGAGACTTTTTTCCCCTTCATGCCCATAAATTTGAGGTTTGGACTTCACTAAGTCCATGTGAAGTGTTTTCCTATCTACTTCACATGAGTTAACTCGATCACTCAAGGTAAGCACCTTCTTTTATTGTTTGAGGAATTGTAAGTACAATTGGTCATATACATCATGTTTATTCATAAAATACTATTCATCCTTCACACATATGGGGATTTCTTCTTTCAATTTTTCTAACCACGTGGTAGGACTTGCTCCAACTTCACTCGTCGAAGTTTCTCTAGGCGGAGAAGAAAGTGGACCAACAAAGGCTATGGAATTCTATTCATAATCTTGAGAAGAGGATTCATCACTCGATGTGGACTCAATTTCACTGTCCCTCCATTTGGCCTTCATAGCTCTCCTATTTACTTTTGGACAAATCTTTCTTTGTTTGATTCGGGTATTTCGAAGCCATGTGTCCAAATTCTTGACACTCAAAGCATTGGAAGCCTTGTCCCATTCTCCAACCTCGTGTTGAGAGCTTCTTCCCCTTTTCTATCTTCCCTCTTTAGGCGTAGTAGGTTTACTAGGCTTTCCTTTCATCCTTTAGAACTACACACATGTCCCTCTTCAAACACTCACCACATGTCCCTCTTCAGATTCTCATAGGTGACACCCTTCGAATCAAACTCTAACTCATCCAAAAATTGAAGCAAAGTCTGAAAAACAATAAGGTTTTACAACTTGTGGAAAGACTTGCAACTGCCTTTTTCACCCACCAAATGAACTCTAAATCAATTTCTAAGGTCACCAATGAATTCCTAGGGTTGGTTTTAGTCTAGCCCAATATCCCTTACATATTTTAAAAACTCAAGATTCAAAGCTTTGATTTTCAAAAACTCCAAACCCTAGCTTTCAAATAAACCACCCTCACACAACTTCTACAGACCATGGCCACCCATCAAACCACGTTCAGTTTTCATAGACAACTCCCATAAATCATTTAAAAACCAAAACTCAACAAAAATAAAACCTGTTTCAAAACCCATAAAAACTTGAAAATTCAAAACATGAATTCATGCTTATTCAGTACATAAAAATTGATTTAAAATGAACTCATAGGGTCCTAATTGGGTTAGAACAATACCCCTTAAAGGTCGAATCTCCTCCTATGAAAATTTGATCTTCACACTTTCTCTCTCTCTCTTTCTCTCTAACTTATCTCATCTCTTTCTCTCCCCTCTTGATAGTTCTATCTCATCTAGAGGCTTGGCTGAGGTTTTCAGCAACTCCTCAAACCTTCTGGATGGATGGTGAGAGACGAGAGGCCTTCCTCTACCCACTTTAAAAGAAATTTAGTCCTCGAAATTTGACTCTTACACCTTACTAAATGCATTAGTGAATATACCAATATTAAAATACCTCTTCAAAATTTATACATTCCTCATCGCTTTTACGTATACTAATTTGACATCATCGTAAATACACATCCTTTTATCACATTCATTAGGTTTCCAATCGAATGTTCCACTATGCTTCTACTATGCGGCTCTGATATAATACCAACTATATTGGTGTGGCCTTAATAACAATAATCCATGTACAAATCATCCCTAAAATTCATCTCCAATCAAAAGCAAAGTTATTCCACAAAACAATAGATAAGTCACCGTATATAAAATCATTGATATGATACATTTATGTTCACCACAAATCACTTCCTCCAATACCCATAGGTCGTCATCTTAAGTAATTAAACATAGGACACTCTATTGAATGTCAAACATATGCTCTGATACAAAACTATAAAGTCATGATCCAATCACGTATTATCTAGAGCGCTAATAGTCTCCATAGTTACTAAATAATACAGTCTCCAAATAATGAATAAACTCTGACACCAATTTCATATACATTTCAAACATTTACATCCAATCTATTGTAATTTACATGCCTCAAATGTAATACACTATTCAGTTATGACCTCTGACTACAAATAGTCATAAAACTTGATACTTATAACATAACACATGTTTAGCTCGTCGATAATAACTTAGGGAAAATCAGCAGTTCAAACAATCACGAACTTTCTTATCACCTACTAACCTGAAAAAAGGGAAATATTATAGGGTGAGAATCAATAGCTCAGTAGAGTAACTCAATTTTCAAGCAAACGAGTTTGAAAATACATAATTTAGCATGATTAGGCAAAAGAAAATCAAGCATTTGATATACACATATAGGTAAAAATGTCATTTCATGTAAACAGAATCACTTAAATAAAAACTAAATAGTAAAAGAGAGAGTTTAGAAATATCATGTACAATGCTACACTGGCGAGCATTCATCCTAATAGACCAGTCAAGATCCATACGAACATACGATCCAACATTTTGAGGGACTTATACCCCGACAAAAAAACACTTCCTAGTCGAAGTTTTATACCCAAGTTCAAAGACCAACTAATCCACCCAGGCATTTACGAACTCAATGAGTTCCCTCTGCGACCTCGAATTGGAACATAAATTATTTTTCTACTCGACATGTGTGCACTTACATTTAATTTAAAAGGATTCTAGTATCTCATTTCATTCTGACAAATCAATCATTTCGAACGACTATGCGTTATCGTACTCAAAAGCCTAATCAGATTCGTAATTTCCACCCTAAGTTCAAATCCCAATCATATGATTTAAATCATGGTAAATAGTCATAAATAATGTAAGGCATAATTTGAAAACAAATTTGAAATGCCTCGTCTGATATGAAATTAAGAAACCCTACACTGCACAGCTTTTTGATTTGAAATTGCCAAAGGGTTGAATTTTTTTACTGTTTTGGGTTGAATTTCTTTTTTATTCCAGCAGCTATCGCCCTCCCACTGCTCCAGTGGTCATTAACAAATTTATGTTTTCTTGGTCCTTAAGACAAACCTTATTTCGAGTCTATAAATGGAGGGAGGCTTCAAAAACTGGGGCATCTTTCTTGTGACTTTATTTCTTACCTCTAAACCTTCAAAGATTATTGAGCAACTTGACATCCATAAATCTAAAAGGTAAGCCCATCTTGTGATTTATATCCAACCTCACGCCTTAGATAAGAAGAGCTTGTTTGGTTCTACTAAACCCATTAGAATAGTGTGCATACCGAGATTCTTAGGTGCGTCCTAGTTGTGCTCGAGACCTAAGCGAACTGTTTGGTGGGGAGTTTGAATAAAGCTATACACGACATCAGTGGGTGTATCTAGTGGAGACATCTATTGAAGAAAATGAACGTCTAACCATAGTATTAGTTGAGATATAAGACTCGAGTACTTGTATATTGATTGTGGGATAGTAGATTAAGCTTTGAAGAATATCGAATGGTTCTCTAAATTTTTTTCCAAGAATGGTTTCTGCGTCAACAAATCTCATGTATTCTTTATGGTTTATTATACACATTTGTGATTTGTAGTACACACGCACACTATTTTTGATATTGTGATTGTTTGATCTATCATTACACTCACAATGGTTTGATACACTCCATGAATGATGGGTGTTAATCAATAAAGTTGACTAATTCATTACAACAATCATCATGGTTTTATGGGTTGTTCTTGTTAAGGGGTCCTCAATTGCTAATTGGTAAATTAATTTGAGAAATAGGTAATTTTGTTAGATTATGCTATAGTTTGTTCACACGAAATTGAAATTACACTTAATCTCATGTGTGTAATCATAAGGAACGATTATTCCACACAAGAAAATTATTTATCCTTGCAGTTGAGATATAAGTACAATGGACGTCACAGTATTTGCCAATTGTATCAATTTTCTAGGAGTATTGAGTAGCCTTGACCAATTAATCCATAATATTGCAAGGTGGTGTGCTTTTACTCTTTTTTGTTGATTCAAAGGTTTGTCTGTGGATTCAGGATATTATTTTATTGCTCTTCTATGGAGAAACATGATTTCTTTCTGTTTGTTACCATTGCATCAAATAATAAATGAACTACAACCCAAAAATTGCACTCCAGTTTATCCTACTTTTTCGCCCAAACAAGTAAAAACTAGTCTCTGATGAGCTATCATATTTTTTCCTTCCGCCCCCCCCCCCCCCCCCCCCTTCCCCGG
>CAUOFW020000001.1:5146105-5255657 GCA_963454935.2 Ilex paraguariensis
ATATATATATATATATATATATATATATATATATATATAACGCAACCCATATTCGAACGTGTTTTGCTCCCAATACTTTCTCAGAATCTCAGATTTTGACAGAAACTGAGATACTAGAACTTCGATTCATTCGAATGTAACCCACATTCGAATGTGATTTGCTCCTAGTACTTTGACAGAAATCTCAAAATCTAGATACTGAGAGTTGAGTACATTCGAACGTGGAAATCTTGTTCGAACGTAACAGGTATTATGTTTGAAATTAGTCTCTAACGACTATATTATTGTTGTAAAACTAGAAAAAATTTAAACTTTTATTAAAAATGGCAAAATAGTAATTTGTCACTATAGTATGGGTTGTAAACCTAAATTTTTCTAGAACTCGGATAACAAAATGGACCTCACCGTTGAATTCTTCTCGTAAAATCTAGCTACCCCATCAATTTTCGTCAAATTTCAAGATAGTCGGATTTTCACGTTTTATAGTCGGTAGAGTCTCAGATGACCCAAAAACGGGGATTTTAATAAAATTTTGGAAGTTGAAAAAATAAATTAAGGCAATTTAAAATAAAAATATTTTGAACTTGAACCGGGATGAAATTTAGTCATTTCGGGGTGAAAATGAACCCGAAAAAAATAGGGTCATGTGGCGTGTTGTGGGTCAAGTGTTTTAAGGGTATAAAAATGAGAGAAATATCAGATTTCTCCTCTATTCTTCAGCCGTCCACCGATAGAAGGGAGAAAGAGAGAGATCTTATCGTCTCTCTACGATCTACGGAGCTCGGGTGTTCAAATCCACTTGAACTAATAATTAAAGTTGCTTGTCTGATCGAGGGCTACACAACCACACTAAAAACGACAACTTTCACCAAAGGGTTGGAAGACGAAATTTTGGGAGGGCTTGGATTTGTGCTCGGGCTAATTTTTGAAGCTTTCCAACGTGTTATTATGCTTCAAGAGATAGGGTTCCTTCCTACTTGGGTTTATTTTATAACCTAAGGTGTGAAATTGAAATGGGTAGTTTGATAGAGATATATATCACTTACCTTTGTTTGTGAAATTGATGAAATGGGTATGTTGGTGGAAATATATATTCACTTACCTATGTTTGGGGAATTAAAATGGGTAGGTTGATAGAAATATATATCACTTATCTATATTTGTGAAATTGATAAAACTAGGTATAAAAATGATTTAAAATAAATTCCTAGCATGGAATTGGTATGTGATAATTATTTGCGTAATTCCATGAAAATTGGTATTATGTGGGCATGTTATGTGTTTATATTATGCCTTTGTGAATAAAGTATGTTATTGGCAATTATTATGTAATAACATACTTGTGGTATATTGTTGGATATAAAAATGTTGATGTATGCTTATAGATATATCGACATTGTGTTGGAATTGATAATTATATGCTTTGGATATGAATTGTCATGGAATATGTATAAATGTGATAAAATTTGCTCATATGACATTCATTACATATGGGAAAATAACATTGATATTGCAATGGTGCATTACATTGCATCTGCACGGAAGTATCACAACCATGGGCATGAGACATGGGTGTGGATATGGATGTGTGCATGATTTAATCAAACATCATACTTGGCGGTTGATGGGTGAGCTCGAAAAAGTTGGATTAAAAATCTGACTGAGTCGCACGGTTGCATGAAAAACTTGTGTCGAGTATAGCAAATAGGGCTAGACTCTCCCTCGGGGTACAAGATCCTACTACCTGGTTCAGACACTCCCCTGAGGTGAAATTTCGAAAAAGTGTCACGGTATGTGGAACGGGTAGTGCGACTCTGAGAACTCTGCTACCCAACAAAGGCACAAGGATTTTATTTTATAAAATACCTGGTTCGTACACTCTCCTGAGGTGAAATTTCAGAAAAGTGTACTTATTTTATAAAAATTATCATTCGATGTATAACATCAATGGCGGGTTTTTCATACATTAGCATTGCATTGTGTGGTGGGAGCCGATGAAGGCTCAAGTTCAAGTGCATGAGTGAGTCTCGTCTCATTTCATGGCATGACATGATAGAATTCCAACATTTAATTGCATATTCTTGTTTAGAATGATTCTTTCCATGTTGAATGTTATATGTGCGCATTTCACATATATCTAGGTTGAAAGAGTAGTCTCTGTAGAAAATATTTTACTGGATGTGGCTCACCCTATACGGAAAAATATTTCAAGTGTGGGGTTCATACCGGCGGAGGACTCTCATCCGGAGCCCTAAAGATGAAGAGGGCCGACTTGTGGCTTTTATAGCACATTTTTGTGTAATTTTTGTGAAAATTATATTTTGGCTTGTAAAATCATGTAAACTAATGTAATAGGTATGAACCTTGTGTTCTATGAAAATTGTCATTACACGTGTTGGATGGAAAAGGGGATAGGTTGGAATAAGTTGGAAATGAAAAACAGATGAAACAGGCAAAAGTTAGCAAAACATACCAGTAGGGTGTAACGGTATGACGAGGTCCAGTGGGCAACTCATACTGGTAGGGCATCCCGGTACATCTTCTAAAGCATACCAGTAGGGCGTACTGGTAGGACGAGGTCCAGTGGACAACTCATACTCGGTAAGGCCTATCGATACACCTTCCAAAAATCTGAAATTTTTAAAACTGTTTTGTCAGGCTTTTGGACTATGGGTTCTTTGGTCCCAATGATATAAATGAACTATAATGGAGCATGAAATGTGGTACATTGGACCACGATTTTATTAAATGATAAAATATAAATGGATTACACGTATGGATGATGATCCCGATTAAGAAGATATTTTTGATGTGATGTCAGATTGTGCGACAAACAAGGGTACTTCCGTGGGTTGACGGGTGGTCAACGTTTGAATAAGGATTCCAGGTTTTAGGGGCGTCACAATTGCAACTCTTTCAAGGGGCGTCTTCTGCCATGGTTTTGAAGGGTTACACTTGTTCATTAAGAGATGCATAGAACACTATAAATAGGGTTCAAATGCAAGAAGAAAGTATCAACAATTTAATCATTCTACTTCTTCTTGATTCAAAGCTTCTATATTTTATGATTTTCTATTCGGATTGAGTTTTGATTCCAAGATTACAAAAAAGTGCAGTCTTTTATAATCTTAAAGTTAGGCATTGTATCTTAGGGTTAAAATTTCTAAGAGTCCATCTACATTGTAAGAGGGAAAATTAATATCCCGAAGATAGCGAGTATCACGCCTTGCCTAGCAATCTATCTTCTTCGATTTTGATTTTTTGCTTTTTTATTACTTGAAATTGTTTTACCACATTGTATTCTACAACATAATATACATTCTCTTATCATATTAGAAACACTAATGTTATTGGTACATAATTTGAAGACTTAATGTATTATAATCATTAAATTGATAGAGTTGTGACCCAGTGAAAATTTAATATTAGGATCATTGACAATCTAATGACCACAATTATTTAGTCTCCAAATTATGTCTCAATAACATTGCTCTATTAGAAAGCCAGATTTGAATGTGCGTTGTTCAATACTAATAAGTAGCAAGATAAAGACTCTAGGGGTATATCTGTTGTCTGGACTATGCGCACTCTTTCCATCAAAAAATTGTGAGAAATGAAGTCCAAGTTTTGCTAAATGATATACACGATATTCACCGTCTCCCAGAACAAGATCTCGACTAATAAAGTCCTCAAGAACGGTAAGGAAAAAGAGTGCTTTGTGAAAGGGAGAATTAAGTTCGTTCCAGAATTCTAAAGATGTCTTTGGTTCCCTCTATGCCGCATCAAAATCAGGTGGTAAACAAGGGTATATATTTTCCACTTCATATGTAAGACTTAAGTAGGGATGGACAAACTTCTCATGTCAATACTCCAATACAATATGATCAATTTATTTGAAAGGTCAAGCAGTAGCCGAACTTGAAAATCAATGTTGTCCCATTGTTAGGTTGTTCTAGCCTGTCCATCGAAAGCAAGATTTCAAAAATTATTTAGTTACACTTGGTGGTTATCACAATATTATAAAATCTATCAAACAGTAATATTATGTTGATCGAATTTTGGGATCAAATTTACAGCTCAAATGACATGACAGCATATTATTTTGAGTCTTTATTGGTATCCAAATGACATGACACCAAAATAGTTTCTCCAACCTTGGAAGGTAGATCAGCAAATAGTTAGGTGGTTAGCGGAAAACCCTAGTGACTATATTTAATGCGTGACAAACCATAAAAGATAAATATTAAGCAGAAAAATCAAGTTAACCAAAAAAGCTAATAAGAAAAACTACAATTAAGGCTACTCTCGTTCTTTCCTCTCTCTCACTCACCTCTATGTACTTTCATTTTCTTCCCCCTTGTATCTCTCCCAAACCCTCCAATCAGAAACTGCACCTAATCGCCTCTCAATCATTCTCTTTCCTCTCTGGGCTTTTGAAAAATTCTCTCTACTTTAAGCGACTTTGTATGAGCTCGCACCCTCATAATGGCGGCAAGGGGTATGGGTTGGCGAGGTGAAATGGGGAGGCCGGTTCGGAGTGGTAGTTTGGGAGAGGTCATTCACGGTGGATGTAGTCAAATGGAGGAGCTATGTGGGGGCCTGGCTGGGAGGATAGCGGTGTGTGGTGAGGTTTGTTGGGGGGAGGGCTGGATACATAATATCCCTCGTGCATTGCACAAGTTAACGCTAGTTATTGCTTATAGCACAGTGATTCGGGTGTCACCAGCACTATGTTACTTTCCTCAAATCGGGTAAATGCTGAAACATTTGTTTACTGACATATTAAACTTCTTACCCGCAAAATACAAAGCACTTGTGCTATGCAAACAATAAAACTACATCTATATTGATAGTTAGCAAGCTATATTAATAGTGTCCATTTCTGATACACCAACAGTGAAAGAAGGTCAGTACTACATCATCATGTTGTTGCTTGAGCATTAAAAGAAGCATAATCGACAACCCGGATTGGAACTTCTTACAGCTAGTCATGACAGATTGTTTGAATTATGGCGAGATCTGAAACTTTTAATAGCCGGTCATGATAGATTGTTTAAATTGTGGCAAGATCTAAAATTCGAAACTTAAACCTGCTCCAGCAGTTTCAGATTTGTTATGCTTTTTTTTCTAAATCTACATGTTATTAGAAGAAAAACATTCCAAATATTACCTAGTCCACCTGCCTAAGTCCCTAGTCAACAATCCAGCAATCAACTAGATAAAAGAATCCTTTACTGGTTATATACGACACCAAAAACTTATTTGCATTCGTAGATCTTAATTTAATTTATTTAAGTTCATTGATCCAAAATAACAAAGTAAATAAATAATAAAATAATAAAACTTTACACATATCACAGTCTAATACTAAAAAAATAAGTTTGCGGCATCTAATTGAACACGCATCAGCATGTACAGATTCTCACTAGTGACTAGTACCATTATGTTGTTTTAATATAGAAAACTCACTGCAATCTACAAGGAGTAGGTTAGAGCTTAAGTGATCATGAGACTAAATACATTTTAAGAAGGTTATATATTCTCTATTCCATTTTTGTCATTGTGTCCCGTTGCCATGCCCTTTCTGCTTACCAGAATTAGGTCATGATAGAGCTCTCAAGTCCTCTTATGGGGCCATTGCTTGCTTTACTTATTTTTAATGATTTGATTTGTTTGGTCCCCAGAACTCTATCTAGGGATAAGTGCCATTCAAGAAATCAGTTAGTGTCCATATATTTAATATTTTATACGTATCCAATTATAGGACTTCCTTATTGTAAAAGTCATCTATTGAGTGCATATCAAAAATCCAAGAATATTTTCAATGAATTATACACACAAGGTAATATTAGGTGGTGTACACACAATGAGAAACATTAGTAACTTGTGGGAAACACATTGATTTATTCTAATACACTGTTTTAATTTTATTTAATGGTATATCAACAAGTGTGTATGAGTTAGTGACTCTTTTATAAATAATAAATTTCCATGAATTCAAGGTAGATGATTTACCTAATAGCAAAAAAAAAAAAAAAAGTAGATGAATTACCATTGATAGAAATTGGGAGTAAACAATGGGACAATCATCTATTAATATGGTTATTTCATATTGCTGTGTTAGATATGAAATACTGGATTAAGAATCCTAGTGGTCATTTTCATATATTCCAAATTGGTAGTGTCATGTTGAATATATTATTTCCATGAACTAAGAAATGGCAGAAGTCTTACTAGTATCATGAGGCCTATAGGAATCCAGACATGGAGTAACTTAAAAGACACATGCACTAAAGATAGGGTCTTGTAGGTCAGCTTCAAAATTACCATGGAAAACAAGTCAAACAACAAGTAATTGGGCAGAAAGCACTATCGAAAAAGGGAATATAGAAACCTAAACAAAGGGAAGACATAAAAAAAAATGGAAACCTATCAAAAAGAAGATCAAAGCCAAACAGAAGTTTCAAGACCAACTAAATCTTGCACAAAAAAATAATTAGGCCCCTTTTCACTCAAATAAATGTAAAAATATGTTAAAAATCTTGAGAAAAAATTGGGTCTACTATCCACTCATGTACACACAAGTGAATGGAAGAAATCGTTAAATTGTATTGGGTTGTAATTTTTGTTAGAATTTTATTGGGTTTTATTTTGATTATTTGCACAAATTGACCCTAATCATTTTAGTCTTTTGAATTCAAGACATGTGCAACAACTAGTGAGTGCATGTTCCTTTTTCGTAACTTCGACGACATGTGACTAGTGATTGAACTTATTCTTTCGATAACTCNCCTATTTCTTGCTTTTTCACCTCCCCTTATTGGTGCACTCTTTCCCCCAATTCACCGATAGAGAAGAAAGAGATAAGCAATGACCGGACTAGACCAATGAAAGCGGACCAAGGTTTTTATTCGTTAGCCAAGCGCGCCTATTACAGCGCCTCTATTACAGAAGCGAAAGCGATGTGCCCTATTGACCAGCCGAAGAGCATCCTTATAAATGAATGGGAAGCAGGCCCGGTCTATATTGCTAGAGTTATGTTTATTTCACCCCCCACGTACTCCTCTATTCTTATATTTGAATTCCGTCTCTAAGCTTCCCCCTTAGTGCCTGCTGAGACTTATTTCCTCTCGACTATAGTTGAATGGAAGTTTCATTTCCTAAGTCTCAAATAATGTCTTTTATTGAGTCCCCATAGTGCATTCCCTTACATAATCTGTAGAGTCATTTTTCACTAAGAAGGATTGCAATATAAAAAAGAGAATTCCAGATTGAACTTGACCCATATAGGATCCAGTTCTACATCTTAGCGCTGAACTAATGAATAGAGATTGAGCTTCACTTCGCGAGTCGGGAATGGCATCATTTATGAAAAAGTTCTAGCGTTGACAAGAGATGAGCTAAAGAGGTGGCCGGGCAGTTGACCAGGCCCTACCACATAATTATATGTTGGGCAGCAAGCAAGAGCTGCGTCGGCTTATCCGGAAAAGAATCTATATTCTTGCCACCCTAAATGCTACTACCTCTTTGCTAAGCACAGGAATGCTTGATCGAGAAAAGCAAGCAAAGAAGCAGCAGGATACGGAATATGAAGGGGCTGGGGGTAGAGCCAATGACCAATTGAAGAGTTAGAGACTACAGTATAAAGCCCTCAATCATGCTCTTGCCAGTAGAATAGATTGTATATACTCTCGCCGATTAAGGAGAATTCTGCGCTCCACGAAAAAACATAGGGGTCGTCCTTATTACCGGAATTGCTTAAGGAAGGAAAAACAAAAAGTGCCCCTATGACTCTGGTTCTAGTGAAAGCGATGAAAATATAGCTGTGCTCCAGTTTTTCGGGTAAAAGTTCTATACGGTGAAGAGCTTACTTATGAGCAAGGCGACCTTATTAAAGAGAACATTCGGGACATCAAAGCCGATGCGATGGTAATCTCGTCCTTAGTTGCCGAAGATAATGGAGGTTTCAATCCGACGGATCAACCTTAATTGGCAGGTAAAATGAGGCCTCGACGGAGATGATGGATGGGAACTCCTACTCTGACTATAATTGCGATCTCTAAGCGGGATTTTCAGTCATCTATCCTTTTTCTTTCCCTAGCGACTGAAGTGCCCCATAAGCTATAAGGGCGAGCTATATGTAACAATTCCGTGAGCAGCGATTGAACTGAACGTTCCAAGTGCATCCAGCAGGAATCGAACCTACGAATTTGCCCAGTTGGGCGCTTTAACCATTCAGCCATGGATGCAAAGAGACTCAGCGAGTGAACTAGGTTTTGGTATTCCTTCTCGAGCTTCTATTTCTTCCGTTAAAGGAGATTCGAGAAAAGATGGAATAGGAAGACGTGTTTCCAGAACGAACAAGATACGGGTTGAGAAGGGGGAGTTAGCAAAGTTAGACAAGATTGGAATGGGCATAGGAACATGTATTGATGTACCAGATCGGCTAATGCTCCCAGGTTGATGCGATGTATTCCACCAGTTGACTGAAGACTTGATTATTGGTATATCGATCGGTCCAGCACGGATTGAAATAGAAGCCGGTTCGACAGGAAGCTTTTGAAAACGCAGTGCACCCAAGTAAATAAGGAACGAGATGAATATAGAGGTTAAACGCGCATCCCACACCCGAAAGGTGCCCCACATAGGTCTTCCCCGAAACCCCCCAGTAACTAAGGTAAACAACGTAGAAAAAGCACCCATTTCTGTACCGGTTCCGGAAGAGCGAAGAAAAAGGGGATGTTTTGTTAATAGGAACAAGAAAGTGTTTATAGCCGTAGCGATATAAACAAGAATACTCATCCGAGCCGCAGGAACATGTACATAGAGAATACGAGAATTTCCACCTTGTTGAAGATCTAGTGGTGCTACCCGAAGACTTAAATGAATAGCCATCGCTGTTAAGAACAACCGAGATCCAATGAGAATTTTCGCGTAGCTTCTGGTCTTTGACATCAAAAAAGAAGGTTGTAATAACGAAACGGACATGTGAGAATTTGGTCCTAGCTAGTGGAACAAAAAAGACATGGATCTATATTCAATACGCAATCAAAGGATTTCCCCCCCAAAAATCGAAGAATTCCCCTTGCTTTGTTTTCGCTCCGCTCGTGCGTGGCACTCCTTGCTCGCGGAGCGGCATACCGAAAAAAGAAAGGTTTTGGAAGACAAAAAAAGAGATTCCCTTTTGTGACCAAGAGCCCATCCTTGATCCAAGCCGAGTTTTGCATTCCTTAGCTTGGTGCAAAAGGCTTCTCGCCTTTGGGTCCTTTTTCAAGCCCATCTCGAATACGATGCAGTAGGGTACTCGTGACCCTGCTGGTGGCTGCCACTGCCTCACACTTAAATGCCGCCAGCTCTGCCTTCCTACTTAAGGCATCCGCGACCTGGTTGGTCCGTCCAAGCTTATCCTCTAGCACCATATCAATCAAACTTGGCAAGTTTGTCTTGCTTGCCATCGTCCCTGTTTTGGCGTGAGTTTCTTCTGGGTCAGGAAGTCACTCGTCGCCACATTATCCGTCTTGAAATTGTTTGAAATTGCGAAATTGTTTTAAAATTGATTCGAGTTAGCCTGAAAGTGATTACTATTAATTTAATTGCTTATCTATGGAAATATATTTTCGATAATATTATTGATAACATTATCATACAATCCTTTCAAAATCTGAAAAATTATCGGGGTCTACTGTGCATGGTTGTAATTAATTTCATTTTTTTGCAAAAGATTGTAATTAGCCTTTTTTTTATGAGTATTATTTTCATAGACTACATATATTGGCGTTTGATCATTTTGTGTTTAATGAGTTTTTAAAATATACAAATTTATTAGAGAAAATATTAAATTTTATAAGTTAAGGGTGCCCACCTTAAAGTAAATTTTCGACTCCATCCAGGTGATATGTATATTTTGACAAAACTATACAGTGGGTACCATTTTATAAAATGATCCCATTTACAATAATGAAATAAAAGAGTAAAATAATTGTTTGCGGGTGTCTGAAGGCCTTATAAGCTCTTTTTGGGATGTGCAATGAATGCGTTGTGTACGATTTTCATTGTCTCTGTGATGGGATATGAGCACATTGCGAACCATTTTGTCTGAAGATTCTACTTTTCAATAAATCTTGAAACATAATGTCAACTTTTTAACAAATCTTGAAACAGACTGCTGGATTCCACTTTAGCTACCACAGTGACTGTTGAAAATCTTGTACAACTAAATACTCTATATAGCATCTTTAAAAATAAAAGTTATTTTAACTATTTAAAGGGCAATATTTTTAATTTTAATTACTCATTTTTTTAATATACATTCTAACAGGTGTTATATATTTTTAACCACTCCTGTTGAATATTATGTCTCCTTTGTTTTATATTATTTTTTTTAGAAATAGTGAAAGGAAGAAAGAGAAAGAATGGAAAAAAAGAGAAGAAAGAGAGAAAATATTATAAATTTTTTCACATATCGTTAGAGAGGTACTATAAATATAGAATATTACTGTATCAAATTATTATTTTAAATGTTTTCAAAATAATCTGTTGAAATAAAATTTTTAAGTCAAACAACTAAAATTTAAAAATTTTGTATCCTTTAACTCATCTGGCAGAGATGTTCTTGAGTGAATAAAACAATTGTTTGTGGCTGTCTTCTTTCTATGATGAACAATGAGTGCATTGTGAACGATTCTCACTCTCTACGTGATGGAATATGAGCGCTTTGTGAACCTTTTTTTTTTATTTTATAACTTCAACTTTTCAACAAATCTGGAAACAAAATATTCAACTAGACAACATATCTTTTGACAAAATATTAGCTACTTTTAGAATTTGACTCAAATTTCTTAGTTATCATCGATGAGAGTTTGTTAGATAATCAATGTGAGAATTGTATATGAAATAGGATTATATTAGAAGAGTTTTAATATACCATAAATAAGTATGTTAGATATGTAATAGAAAAAATAAAGATCAAGTTATATCTAAATAGATTTGGGTTACAGTATTTTATTATTATAAATAAGGTTGAGTATTATGTAATCAATTATCAGATGACCAATTTTTTAATAAATTATATATCGATATAGATTCTTGGTCCGTGAATGTAAGTACGGTGTACTAAAGTGAGTATGTTGTATCAAATCACGTTATATCTTTGTGTCATATCTTTTTTCTTATCTTTAATTTTAATTTTACAACAAGTATTATTTGTGTTAATTATCCACTGTGCAAAACCAACAAGTGGTATCAGAGCCCAATTGACATTCTTGGTATAACAATCAGAGCTAGATTGATGTTCTTGGTAAAACAATTAAAGCTACACTGATGATCCTGGTACAACAATCATAACAAGTTATTATCGATTCAATTATCAAGTTGGTGTTCATGTTGAAGAATACTCTCTTGCCATGTATGTCCAATTCATATTTAGATTCACTAAAAAAAACAAAAAATTTAAGTTGGTATGAAATCAAACGGAAGACTAAGTTGCTTCCTCATTGTTTGGATTTCAAGAGTTACTACACGTGCTTTGTTGAAGATGTTTCTTCAGTTTTTTTTTTTTTTGCTCTTAAAGTTGAAGTCGCGGTATTCCAATGACTTGAGAGCAATTAAGCTGACATAAACTCTCAATAGTAATAATTTGATATCTTGTGGGTTACGAGTCACTATGCTCTTACTTTTAAATGGTGAAATATTTACCATTGAAACCTCCCAAGAGTAGGTTAAAATGCGGGGCAGAGATGGGCATATGACGCAGGCTAAGATGCAGGCTCTTGAAAGACAGAGAGGATTGTGGCGACTCTGAAAAAAGCATATTTGCACGTAGTGCTTGAAAAAATTGGTAAATTAGAATTAAGAGTGATAAACTCGATCTTGGGCATGGCTAAATTTGAAAAGTTTAGTTCAAGGGAGGCTGTTGAAATTTGACCCAAATTCCCTAGTTATTATGAATGAGAGTTTGTTGGATAATCAATAGGAGAATCTTATATGAAATAAGATTATATTGGAAGAGTTTTAATATACCATAAATAGGTACGTTAGACGTGTGATAGGAAAAATAAAGATCAAGTTGTATCTACATAGGTTTAAGTTACAGTATTTTTTTCCTTATAAATAGAGTTGAATATTATGTAATCAGTTATTAGATGACCAATTTTTCAATGAATAATACGTCAATGTAGATTTTTGATTTGTGGATGTAGGTACGGTATACCGAGGTGGGTAAGTTGTATCGAACCACGTTATATCTTTGTGTCATATCTTTATTATTTTCTTATCTTTGAATTCTTTTCTTCTAACAAGTTATATTTATGTTAATTATCCACAATGCAAAACTAATAAGTAGTATCAGAGCCAAATTGACGCTCCTGGTGTAACAATCAGAGCTAGATTGATGATTTTTGTAGAACAATCAAAACTAGATTGATGATCCTGGTGCAACAATCAAAACAAGTTATTAGTGATTTAATGATCTAGTTGGTGTTCATGTTAAAAAATACTCTCTTGCCACGTATGTACAATTATATTTAGATTTACAAAAAAAGAAAAAAATTAAGTTGGTATGAAATCAAACGGAATACTAAGTTGCTTCTTGATTGTTTGGATTTCAAGAATTATCACACGTGTTTTGTTGAAAATGTTCTTCAATATTTTTTTTTGGCTCTTAGAGTTGAAGTCGCAGTATTTCAATGGTTTGAGAGCTATTGGGCAGACATAAACCCAATAGTGATGATTTGGTGTCTCGTGGGATACAAATCACTATGCTTTTAATTTTGAATGGTAAAACATTGACCATTGAGACTTTCCAAGAGCAAGTAAGACGCGGGTAGAGATACACAGATTATGCAGGCCAAGACGCAGGCTCTTGAAAGGCAGAGAGGATTGTGGCGATTTTGAAGAGCAGGTTTGCATGGAATGCATGAAAAAATTGGTGAATCAGAATCAAGGGGTGATAAGTACTATCTTGGGTATGACAAAATTTGAAGAGTTTGGTTCAAGAGAGGCTGTTGGAATTTGACTAAAACTCTCTAATTATCATAAATGAGAGTTTATTGGATAATCAATGTGAGATTAGTGAGAGTTTGTTTGATAATCAATGTGAGAATCCTATATGAAATAGGATTATATTTAAAGAGTTTTAATATACCATAAGTAAGTATGTTAGACATATAATAGGAAAAATAAATATCAAATTATATCTAAATACATTTGAGTTACAACATTTTATCCCTATAAATAAAGTTGAGTATTATGTAATCAGTGATCAGATGACCAGTTTTTTAATGAATAATACATTAATGTAGATTTTTGGTTTGTAGATGTAGATATGGTGTATCAAAGTGAGTCTGCTGTATCGAATCATGTTATATTTTTGTGTCATATCTTTATTATTTTTTTATCTTTGAATTTTTATCTTACAACAAATATTATTTGTGTTAATTATCCACTGTGCAAAATCAACAACCGCCAGAGTGACTCTTGAAAAACTTGTACAACTAAATACTCTACAGACTATATTTCCTGGGTGAGGTGGCCAATAATCCGTTATTCAGCAAGTTGTTGACTGTAGGGATTGCCGACAGCAGATGGCAAATAATTGCACAATTTAACTCAGTTGAACATTACTAGTTGCTTTTGAGGCATGTGCTTGGTGTCTTATCTACTGACTAAGTGGAAATATTTGACTATAAATCTATATTCATCGTTGTTGAGCAACACAGTTAAGTTTGTAACAAAATTGCTTGAGTGCAAGAAACCTCAAAAATAGACGACAAGATGAGCGGTAGAACGTAGACAAATTCCAGTAGGACCCACGTGGAAGATTCCCTATCTGATGAAATTGACAACTACCTAGCTATTACCTAAATCTCCGGCCTTCAGAAAATGCACTCATTATCATCACTATTGATTTGCTTGTTTTTTTATGATTTGATGCCATTTGTGAGCCAGTCCCAAGAATTCTATCTGGAGATATGTGCAATTCAAGAAACGAAATAGCTTTGGCGTCAGTGGATTTGAATTTATGAAGTTTTCTTTGATTCTCCGATGGTGTTAGATAATTTGCATATAAATATTTTTTTTTGTATTCAAAATCTCTTTTGGTGTAACTTGGATGTTAAATGTACGGTCTTCAGTAACCATTCTAAATGATTGCATTTCAACCCCTTTCAATACACTATTCTTCTATTTCATTCAATGCTATATAACTCATTGTGTATATGTGGGGACACATTTCTAAACACTATTATATCCCTCTTGAACGCATGACAAGTAATCTATTATTGAGAAAAATACAAATAAAATATTATGGAGATGTTATTGTTTTTTTTTTTAAATTTGTTTTTTATTTTTTTTGAAAGGAGAGAGGTAAGGGGGACTTGAACCCTTGATCTCAAGAAGACAAATCCTTCATAACCCAAAGACTATTATTGGACCAAAAAATCATTAGTAGATATTACTGTTCAAGTAACTAAATTAGGAGATATATTCACCCAAAGTGCATAACAGCTATCAAATTGACTTACTCTTCCGCATCCATCCAACTAGACAACACATACATAAAATAATAAGATAAGACTATGATACCGAGAAGGTATAGCACAAAAATTAATATGAAGTAGTTGATTTTGGTTTAGAACAACTATCGATTGAAAAATGATAAAGTAGCAAAAAAAATAACAAAATAAAAAACTTTTACACCTGTAATATTTTCATTGACTGAAAAGTAGAGGCAGAGTACGAAAATAACATTTGGGTACGGCATTATTCCATACTACTGTATCAGACACCAAACACTGGTAAGATCCTTGTGGTTATTTTCATATATTCCAGAGTATTAGTATCATGTTGATTCTTTAATTTCATGAGCTAAGAAATGACGGAAATGTCTTACAACCATCATAGGCCTTTAGGAGCCTAGAGATGGAATGCCCACCACCATGGAAAGTAAGAAATGGAAACCTATCAGAAAGTAGATCAAAGGCAAAAAGAAGTTTCAAGACCAACCCTATGTTAGAGGCGTCAACTTGTATCCTAGCCAGTAAATAAATGCTTTTGGCCCTCCAAATATGTCATTCCTTTCCTTACAATATTATTTTGAGATCTGCATTTTGAGAAAATTATATAGTGAGTATTATTTTATAAAATGATCTTATTTACAGTGATACATTAAAAGAGTAAAATAATAGTTTACGAGTATCTGACAATATCTTAGGTTCTTTCTATAATGAATAATGACTAAATTGTGTACGATTTTCACTCCGTGATGAGATACGAGTGCTTTGGGAACCATTTTTTTCATGTATTAAATTTTCAACAAATCTTAAAAAATATTATTGGCTTCCGCTTAACTACCACAGTGGCTCTTGAAAATCATGGACAACTAAATACTCTGCAGGCTATAATATTTTGGATTTTGGTTAAGGCAATCAATAATCTATTGATATAAAACAACTAGTTGACTGTAGGGATTACCGACAACACATGGCAAATAATTGCACGATTTCACTTATTTGAACGGTATCAGTGGCTTTTGGGGCATGTGCTTGGTGTCCTCTCCACCGACTAAACGGACAACGCCAAGTTGTTGTTCTTTTTTCCGGTAACACCCAGTTGTTCTTTTTATTCAGTGTTTCCTTCCTTTTTTTTTTTTTTTTTCCATTTTTCATTTCTTTTCATTTTTTTGTTATTTTTTGTTCTTTTAAAGCCCCAAAGTAGAAGGTTGGTGTCCTTGAGAAATGTGGGCCTTGGTTATGTGCAACAACTCTTTTTAGCCTTTTTTCATCGGAGTTGACAGGAAAAAGCTACCACCACCATGCTAAACAATTTAAATTTGACCTAATTGGACATAATTAGGGCTATTTCATAGTTTGCTTTGGTTGGTTACATTAGCTGTAACGCCTTGGTTCTCTCAGACAAGTCATTTATAATGCCCAAGCATGTGACGTTTGTTACCTCAACTCGCAAAAGCATGTAATGTAACTAACGTAGTACAGCGTGATATAAGTAAACTAAACCCACATAACGTAACTCGTGCATTGCTAAAAGCTCAATGCATGTAAATTAGAAACAACTAGTAGAACTACTCTGCCTAACTTTAAGTTGCATCCCATACATACAACTTATTATAATTACATGATTACAAACTCCCACACACTATTTAACAAAAACAAAAGGAAAGCTGACAGTTCGACTATTCACAATTTCTTTCGGCAATGGCAAATTTGTAAAAAAAGAAATAATGTAGTGCAGTATCAACAGTTCAGTAGAGTAACTCAATTTTAAAATACACAAATTTGAAAATAAATAATTTTTCATGATTAGGCACCACACAAATCATCACATGTAAAACAATACCAATTATGCAAAATAACACATAAAACATAGTTCAGAAATATAGATACAATGTCACATAGAAGAGCAATCAACCTAATAGGCCTCTCAGGGTCCATACGAACATACAATCCAACATTTTAAGAGACATGCATCCCAATCCAACATTTTAAGAGACATGCACCCCAAGGAAGATACGCTTTCTATATAACAATTCGACACAAGAGTTTGAAGACCAACTGGGCCACCAAGGCATTTCGAACTCAATAAAACCATCTACAATCTTAACTTGGAAGATAAACCCTCTGTCACTTGATCCTGTGTGCATTTACATTTCATTCAAAATGATCTCAAAGTTTCATTTCAATATGAACAATCGCGCTCCAAGCACATCAAAACCATAACTTGGTTTGAATTCCAAATCAATTCAAAATCACCCAATAATTCAAAAGCATGCTAGACATCATAAATAACATATTAAATAGGTTTGAAAGAAGTTTAGAAAATCTCATCCGTTTCCAGAATTAAGAAACCCTACATCTTGTGGTATTTTGTTTCAGAACTTACAAAATATAGAACAATGTTATTTTTCCATGAATTTTCATACGCATACGCAATTTAGCTATTTAAAATTAAATATTAATTTTTTTTGACCAAAATCACCCAAGAAGTAGGTCAGATTAACCCTAGAGGTAAAAATGAATATTTTACACCTCAAATTGACTATCATATTGGATCGTGGCAAAATTTTATAGGAGCCTCCATTTGTGTTAGGGTTCTTTTTGGGACCACCAACAAGAGTTCCAGGGGACCTCCCACGCACTCACATGCACCAACGACTGGTCCCCCCCTCCTCCTTCTACTTTTCTTCTTCTTCCATTAGTCGTTGACCAAGTTGCCCTACTCCTTTCCAACCAGTTCAACACCCTTGCTTCATCCCCTTGTTTCTACCTCTACACTCACTATTTCCCTCATTTGAAAGCCAATATACTCACCACATGGCCTAGTTTTAAGACCTATAAACCACACCCTCCAACTCTCCTTCTACCTCAATCAATTCAAGGTCAAAGTTGACCAAAAAGCTTTTTTTCAAAATCAAACCAAACCTTCAATTAAGCTTTTGAGCCCCTCAAATGACCTCTAAACTCAAATTCATAGCCAAAAATGAACTCCTTGGGTCCAAAATTGCTAGAACAAGGACCCCCTTCGAAGCTTAAACAAGAATTCAAGAGAATCAAATTTCAAGTTTGATAAATCGTAGCCCAAAACATGGTTTTGTCTCTACCATCCGAGGCAAACCTTATCACTACCACCAAACATCCCCAAAACTCACTACAAAAAAAACATTTTTTGCGACGACTTTTTCTTCGCAAAAAAGTATAAAAGTTGTCGCCAATTGTTTTTTCGTCGTAATAGCCTCGTCAAGTAAAGTAATTTGCAACGAACTATTATTTTTGTTGAAAAAAAAATCGCAAAAAATAAAAATAGCATCACTAAAAACGTATTCCATCGTCGTTGAAAAAATAATAATTATTATTTAATTAACTTTTTGCAATACACAAAAAACATCACAAATAAATTTTACATATATCAAAATTATTACACATTTGCAGTGCTACAGAAAACGTTGCAAAAACTTTTTTATTGGCAACAACCATTAGTCGTCGCTAAAAGGTTGATTTTGCGAAATGTAAAATAGATTTGCAACACTTAAAAAATGTCGCTAAATAAATACATTCACGATGAAAAATACTAATCGTCACAAAAAAAAAAAGTTCACAGAATCTTTCAAACGATTTTAATTTCGTCGCAAAAAAATGAATATTTTTTAAAATAACCCTCCTTAAATGTAGCATTCCTATCAAATATTTAAATCAAAAACCTGTAATACTTGTCTCATATTTTTCAATCAAAAACCAACATAACTAATATGTATCACCTATTTTTCATTCAACAACCAACACAAACTAGCATCAAATACTATACTAACTAAAACACACAATAAAGTACACTTAACTTTTCATACATAAAACTTATACAAGTCATCAAAGTATCCAATAATTTAATCAACATACAAGTTTTTCAAAATATTTAAATACATTACTAAGTTAATTCTTTGGTCACTTTGATGCTCATCATCTGTTACAAAAAAGAAAAAAAAACATTAACAAATCATTAATCAATTTTTCCAAAACATACATAAACATTCAAATATAAAATCATCAAGTTTGTTGTGACAACTTGAATATGTCGAAGTGGTCATCGGAGAGATTTTCCACAAAGTCACCCTCAACGGGCCATTTCGAAGGACTTTAGGATAATACCTTTGTGTTTCACAGTCAAAATCATATTCCGGATTTGAAATGAGGCACTATTTATTCCTACAAGTTTGTTGTGAAATTGTCGAGGTGGCAGTCAAGTCTCTGTGGCTACCGGTAAGGTTTTTCACAAATTCGCATCCTTAACGGCGAGTTTTCTTGTCAAACTCTCAAATGGAGTCCCAGATCGAGATGCCAATTGTTCATACAATTTTCTGTGCCCAAATAGTAGGTCTGTGCGTTTTCATGGCAAACAGAGTGGTAACAGGCTGATTGGGACCTATAGCTCTAAGTTTAAAGTTTTATAATTCCCAAGTGTTGAAATTTCTAATTTTTCGTCAAACTCTCAAACCAGATCCCTGATCGAGATGCCGTCTTTTTCTACAAGTTTCTATACCTAAATAGTAGGTCTTCGTCTGTTTTCATGGCAAACAAAAAGGAAATGGGCCGATTGAGACCCTTAGCTCCAATTTTATGGTTTCCGAATTCTAAAGTGTTGAAATTTCTAGTTTTAATTCAAACTCTAAAACCGAATATCGGATCGAGATGCCATCTTTTAAATTTCCTACTAGTTTTTATGCCTGAATAGGAGGTCTCTGTCCGTTTTCACGACTAACAGAGTGGAACCAAGCCGATTGGAACCGTTAGCTCCAAGTTTATGGTTTCCTAATTACTTTTTATTTTTGGTTTCCTAATTCCTAAGTGTTGAAATTTTTAAATTTTCATGAAACTCTCAAACTGTGAAACCTGGGAAAAATTTGAACTTTTTCTGAAAAAGGATAAAATGGTAATTTGTCATTCTAATGCTTCTTTAAAATATATAATTTTATAGAGCTCGGATGGGACAACGGACCTCACTGTTGGATTCACATCGCGAAATTGAGCTGCCCTATCAATTTTTGTCGAATTCCGCGATAGTTGGATTTTACATGTATTTCGAGACGATTTGAATGACGAATGAACTTTTAAATGTCTCCAAAAAAAAATTTATAAAATTTCCTTAAAATTAAGTTAACGTTCCAATAAAATTTATTTGGACTTAATCTGAGATATAATAAATCATTTCGGGACAAAAAACGAACCCGAAAGTCAAAAATATGCGGTGTGATATGGACCACTCGTTTACGCCTATAAATATCCTCTTAAATCAGATTTTTGGGAGAAAAATATCTCCCATTCAGCTGTGAGAAGCCGACCAAGAGCAAAGAGGAGAAAAAAATCAATTCTTCAAACTTTCTTCCGCTGATTCTCAGAGTTCCATCGGTCGAAATTCGTCGGCCAAGAATTAAATTCGATCTATGCGACGAGAGCTACACGTGGGTACCAAAAACAAAGATTTTCACCGAAGATCCAAAGTTTGAGATTTTGGGAATCATTATTTTGGAGCTTTTGGGGTGTTCTTGAGCTTTCTTCCAATTGTGTTACGCTCCAAGAGGTAGGGATTCTCCTACCTTGACTCAATCCTATTTAAAATGTTATATGTAATGTGTAGGGTTTCTTCTATTTGGGTCGATTCTTAATCTAGAATACCCATATGAAATGGTTAGTGGTATAAAATATTTTATGACTTACCTATAGTCATGTAAATGGTGAATTAAGTATGGACAAAGTTCTAGTTAAATTTGATATGTGGGAGTTTCGTAAATAATTCCTTGATACTTGATAATATTTGATGTGTGTGGGGGCAATATTGTGTGCTTACATGATTGTTGCCTAGAAGGTGTTTGCTAAAATGCCTAAGTGTGAATTAAGATTTTTATGACATGACAATGTACAACATGCTTAGAGAATGTCTTCAGAACAAATGTTAATATGTGTTGTTTATCTATTGACATTGTAATATTGACATTGTAATGAATCATGAAATTTATATGCTTATGATATAAATTGTCATGGGATTGTGGATATATGTAGTTAATCTAGCTCATTTGACAACATTGCACATTGGGCATGACATAACATCACATTCATGGGCTACATGCATGAGTGTGGGTGTATGGCTGCATGGGGTGATCAACACCAACATTGGTGCTTGATGGTGGACTCGAAAAAGTGGGATGGAACGTCCTACGGAGTCGCACGATTACATGCATAAGAAAATTTGTGTCGGGTATAGCAAGTAGAGCTATACACTCCCTCGGGTGAAAAATCCGGTCACTTGGTTCTTACACTTATCGGCGGTGAAATTCCAGAAAAGTTTAACAGCGTACGAAGTCGGAGGTGCGATTCCTGAATCCGATACCCAATAAGGGCACATAATTTTAATATATAAATTATTCATTTGATGGGAAACATCCAAGAATGAATTGGTTTTATGACATATGGTTGATTTCAAAATGATCATTGGATGTGTTTCATCAAAGACGTTTGTTTTACACATATGCGTCGCATTGTGTTGTGATAGTTAGTGTGGGCTCGGGATAACATGCATGAGTGAGTTTCGTCTCATTACTTGGCATGACATCATGAGATTTTATCTTGAATAACATATTCTTATTTGGAATTGAAGAAGTTGTTTGTGGCATGTGCGCATTGCATACGTATTTTAGGTGGGGAATAGCCTCTATAGGAGTTTTTCTACTGAGCATTGACTCACCCTATATGGGAAATATTTCAGGTGGGAGAGATACACCAGTAGATGGCTCCAATTTGGACCCTCATATTTGAAGAAAGCCGAATGTGGCTTTATTTTGTGTTAAGGTAAATTATTTGTGGAAATAATGTTTTAAGCATGTAATCTTTTAATTGTAATAGAATTTATATGGACTATTGTTAAACTAACCTTGCATGTTCTGATATAAATATGGATGATTAGACCCGGTGTGGCCAATGTTTATTTATAAAAGGACCCGGTGTGGTCAATGTTTTATATTGAGCCTCGGATGGATCATGTGAAAATGTTTTGCACAGGTTGGATTTTAGGTAGAGCTTCTCATACAAAGGAGACTCTGCTTGAATTTCATTAAATTATGGATCCCGGTAAATGGGGCACAACGGTGCGATATCGAGTTATTCGGTATCCACGGGTATTCCGCGGGTTAATGGATAATCAACGGACCTCCGGATTTTGGGGTGTCACAGTTTGGTATCAGAGCATAGGCATACGAATAACCTAGGGCTCGATGGGCACGGGTATAGACCATTGCATTCCATATGCATTTTATGTTATGTGCTCTACTTGCTACATGTTATGTGTTACTTGTTATATGAATTATATGCATGATAGAAATGTATAGGGAAGGGAATACACTAGGGTTAGAAAACTTAACCTTGGGAGTTTGGAAAAAAGGGATGAACGGTATAGTTCAATGAGTAAATGTCTAAGAAATACTTGATCCCTAACTTGGGATATTAACTAATTGATCTATTGTTATCTTATGTGTGTGTAGATGACAACTAGAGGAAGGGGACGTCGGGGTGGACGGAACAACCAACCACCACCACCAGCCTTTGACCAACAAACCTTCATAGAGGCTATTAGTGCGGTGGCGGCTACCATTGTACAAGCTAGTACTACAGCCGCTACTATTACACAGACAGGTGCAAGTGGGAGTCAAGGAGGTTCAAGTCACCTCCAAAAGTTCAAAGCACACAATCCTCCGATCTTTTTGGGAGGGACGGATCCTATGGTGGCTGACCATTGATTTCGAAAAGTGGACAAGATCTTGAGGGCTATGGAGATTACCTCCGATGCCACGAAGGTAACGCTAGCTACTTTTCAGCTAGAGGGAGAATCCCAAGTGTGGTGAGATTGGGTCAAGGACTCCAAGAACTTGGAGGTAATGACATGGGCAGAATTCAAGGAGCTCTTTATAGGCAAGTACTTCATAACGGCTGCTCGACATGCAAAGGCTCGGAAGTTCTTAGACTTGAGACAAGGGACGATGACGGTGATGGAGTACGTGGCTAAGTTCACAAAGTTAGCCCGTTTTGCCGATGACTACGTGGCCATAGATATGGCCAAAGTGAGGAAGTTTGAGGATGGTCTTAAGTTGTTCATATGGGGTAAAATTGTGGGTCTTCTTCTGCAAGACTTAGACTTGATGGTTGTGACTGCTATAGCCATTAAGACAGAGGTGGATGACACAAGAAGCATCTGGGAGTTTGGTGCAAAAGACAAGAAGAAAGAGGGTCAATCCTCTTCTTGTAGTGCGGGGAAGAAACATCGGACCTTTGCTCCACAAGAATTTCAGGGACAGGGCCGTAGCCATCAGGGCCAAGGCTAAGGTCAGTCCTCTCAGGGTGGAAGAAATCGTAGGCCTTCTTATCAGCGGGCCAACAGACTTGCTATCACTGCAACCAACCAAGACACATGAAGAGAGATTGTCCTCAGAGGCAGGGATCCCAGGGTCATGGGTCATCGCAGTCTCAGACTTCAGTGGGGTAACCACAAATGCAGTATGCTCCTCACTACCCTACTATGGGTCAGGACAACCAGTACCAGTTCCAGGGTGCAGCACAAGGCCCTACTACTTCTTGTGTGGGGACACCGCAAGCTGGCCAGATGGGCCAAGGCATGGGTCGAGGACGAGGCCAAGGCTCACAAGCTGAGACTTCAGGTACTCATGGGCGTGTCTACGCCATGATGCCACAGAATGGATAGGTAGATCCGTCGGTGATATAGGGTACATTTCTACTCTCCCGCTTATGGGATAGAGTGTTATTTGATTCTGGTGCATCACATTCTTTTATTGCTACATCTTGTGTGAAAGATTTGGGCTTAAAGGTTGAGACCTTGGAAGAGCCATTGTATGTGAGTTCTCCCCTAGGTGCTAGGGTGAGAATTGATCAGATATGTCGGGGTTGTGAGTTAGAAATCTCGGAGATTCTACTCACCGTGGACTTTACGGTCATGGACATGTCGGAGTTTGATGTGATCCTTGGTATGGATTGGTTGGCGGCACATCGGGTAGTCATTGATTGTGATCGAAAAAGGGTCGCAGCTTCTACGCTAGAGGGTATTTGTTTCAAGTTTCAGGGGAAAAAGCGTGATGTTTTACCTCAGGCCGTGCACGACTCTAGATGGCACGAACAGTTGATAGGTTAGCTTACAAGCCTTATCTTGGAGGACGAGGTGAGACAAGAGTTGGGCCTTCCTCGGGTTGTATATGAGTATGAGGATATTTTTTCAGATGAGCTACCAGGATTACCTTTACATAGGGATGTAGACTTCACTATTGAGTTGCATCCCAGTACATCGTCTATCTCTATGACTCCGCATCGGATGGTACCAGCTGAGTTGCAAGAACTCAAGGTGTAATTGCAAGAATTGTTGGACAAGGGATTTATTAAACCGAGCACTTCACCTTGAGGCGCTCCAGTTCTATTTGCTAAGAAGAAAGATAAGACTCTTTTGTTGTGTATTGATTACCGACAGTTGAATAAGGTCACTATCAAGAATAGGTACCCCTTTGCCGAGGATTGATGACTTGTTTGATCAGCTGAAAGGGGCACGTGTCTATTCCAAGGTAGATCTTTGAACCGATTACCATCAGTTGAGGGTTAGGGAGGAAGATATCTCTAAGACGGCATTTAGAATATGGTATGGGCATTTCGAGTTCACAATGATGTCATTTGAATTGATGAATGCTCCAGCGGCATTCATGGACCTCATGCACAGGGTGTTCTAACCCTATTTAGTTGTAGTTTTTGTTGATGATATCTTGATCTACTCAATGTCTGAGGAGGAGCATGAGGGTCACTTGAGGATTGTTCTGCAGACATTGAGAAAGTATTAGTTGTACATCAAGTTTAGCAAGTGTGAATTTTGGCTTACGGAGGTAAAGTTTTTGGGGCATGTAGTGTCAGCTTTGGATGTATCTGTGGACTCGGAGAAGGTTGAGGTAGTTATGAATTGGGAGAGATTGAAGTCAGTCTTTGAGATACGTAGTTTCTTGGGATTGGCAGGGTACTATAGGCGGTTTATTGAGGATTTCTCCCGATTGGCTGCGCCTATGACGAAGTCAACCCGTAAAGAGGTTAAGTTTGTGTGGAATGATTCTTGTGAGAATGCATTCCAGGAGTTGAAGAGGAGGCTTACTTTGGCTTCTATTCTGATAGTTCCAGAACGGGGACAGAGGTACATGGTCTATTGTAATGCCTCGAAGGACAGGCTGAGATGTGTTTTGATGCAGTCTAGGAGGGTAGTAGCTTATGGTTCTCGGTAGCTAAAGAATCACGAGCAGAATTAACCCACACATGACATGGAGTTGGCGACCATTGTCTTTGCCTTGAAGGTTTGGCGTCACTACTTGTATGACGAGCAGTTTGAAGTATTTTCGGACCACAAGAGTCTGAAGTACATTTTTACACAGCGGGACCTCAACATGAGGCAACACAGGTGGATGGAGTACCTCGAAGATTATGACTTCACTTTGCATTACCATCCCGATAAAGCAAATGTGGTGGCTGATGAACTCAGCCAAAAGTCACGGGGAGTTGTGGCTAGTATGGCTTCGCGAGAGTGGCAGATGCTCGAGACTGTGGGACAGTTCAGGTTATGTTATATGGGTCAGGCTTAGGGTACTTTGAGGAGTTTAGTGGCTACGCCGTCTCTACTGAGTAACGTGATTGAGTCCTAGAGTCAAGACATGAAGTTATTGTCCATCCGGGACCGTGTACAAGCAGGTACAGGTGACGAGGGCTGGGTTATTCACTCGGATGGTAGTCTTTGGTATCGAGAAAGGGTTGTGGTTCCTCAGTTGGCAGATCTGAGAGAGGAGATCCTTAGGGAGTTTCATTGCTCCCATTTTGCGATTCATATTGGGGGCACAAAGATGTATCATGATTTTCGTCGCCAGTATTACTGGAGTGGAATGAAGAGGCAGGTTGGTGACTTTGTCAATCGATGTCTCACATGTCAGTAGGTTAAGGCTGAACACCAGAGACCAGTAGGTTTGCTCCAGCCCATGGAGGTAGTTGAGTGGAAGTGGGAGCATATCACGATGGATTTTGTGACCCATTTCACAGTGGAGAAATTTTACAGGTTGTATATACGGGAGATTGTCCAGTTGCATGGAGTACCCATCTCTATAGTATCGGATCGGGATCCCAGATTTATGACTCATTTTTGGGAGAGTTTTCAGCAGGCTATGGGGACACAGCTAATGATAAGCACTGTTTTTCATCCCTAGACAGACGGTCAGTTACAGAGGACTATCCAGACATTAGAGGACATGTTACGGGCATGCGTACAGGATCTCAAGGGTAGTTGGGAAGATCACTTGCCCTTGGTGGAGTACGCCTATAACAATAGTTATCAGACGAGTATATAGATATGACCCTATGAGGCGCTATATGGGAGGCCATATTGTTCTCTGGTATGTTAGATGGAGATAGGAGAGAGGTCTTTTACAGGTCCGAAATTGGTTAGAGACACCTCAGAGAAGGTGACTTGATTCGGAAGCGTCTTCTTACGGCTCAAAGCCGGTAGAAAAGCTATGCTGATAGACGGCGATGACCTCTAGAGTTTGAGGTGGGAGATCAGGTCTTCTTGAAAGTGATGCCTAAGAGAGGAGTGGTTAGGTTTGGTAAGCGGGGAAAGTTGTCGCCAAGGTATATCGGGCCCTTCGAGGTACTCGAGAGGGTGGGTGCAGTGGTTTATCAGTTGACATTACTGCCAAATTTATTCCATGTCTCTATGCTCTATGCTCTGAAAGTATACTCCAGATCCAACACATGTGGTGGATTTGGGTGAGTTGACTATTGATGCGGATGAGACCTTCGAGGAGAGACCAGTGCGCATTATGGATAGCTGGGAATAGGCTTTTGCGAGACAAGACCGTGCAGCTAGCGAAGGTGCTGTGGCCGCATCGAGGAGTGGAGGAGGCGACATGGGAGGGCGAGTACACTATCCGTACCAATTATCCTTTCTTGTTCGAGGATGGAGGTACATTCTTATGGTCATTTAGCATTATTTGACTGTTGCATATGCATGTAATTGTATGTGCATGTGTATGTGAATTTCGGGGATGAAATTCTTTTAAAGAGGGAAAAATGTGAAACCAGAGAAAAAATTAAACTTTTTTTGAAAAAGGGCAAAATGGTAATTTATCATTCTAATACGTCTTTAAAATACATATTTTTATAGAGCTCGGATGGAACAACGGACCTCATCGTTAGATTCGCATCGCGAAATCGAGCTGCCTTATCAATTTTCGTCGAATTCCATGATAGTCGAATTTTACACGTATTTTGAGATAATTTAAGTGGCGAATGAACTTTTAAATGTCCCATCTACAACTTTAGAATTGATCACCCAAGTGCAGGTTGTGTGAAGTAATAAATTTCTCAGGAGTTCGAGGTCGAACCACAGGGAATTGGAAAAACAAGAGACACAACAAATAAAAAGCAAACTTGTAAGAACAATTTATTTAAGAGATTGTTGAGTTGAGAAAATACTGATTGGAGTAATTAAAATAATATAATAAAAATATTAGAGCATCAAGTACTCTCTCTCAATTCCGTACAATAATGATTAAAGACTCAAATTTTAACTTGAGACAAGAATCAGATGTCGGTTGATTCATGTGACAAATCAAGAAAGAAAACCTAAAATTATAATCAAAAGATTATTTAGGAACCTGAATAATCATCAAATTATATTATTTTATGAAATAATGATAATTACCTCAAGCATGGAATAACCAGTTATTTACTCGCAGGGAAATTCAAGCAATCGATGTACATGATACAACAACTCAAAGATTTTTACAGAGCAAAAACTTTACTATAAGATCAGAAGTTAAATTAACAAAATATCATAATCATTAAACTCAGAATCAATAACATTATCGTACTTCATTGAGAGGTTCTCCCCTACCCCTAGCTTAGCCTTCTAGCGAGACATGACAAATTAAAATTAGAAAAGAAAAGATGGAAAAAGAATCATCCCCTCAATCCTAGATGAGAACCCTTACTTATACTAAGAATAAATCCTAAGTATAGGTAAACGATATAAGGTTGTCTTGGAAGGAATTTCTCTCCAAAGAGAAGTTTTGTAAGGTTAAATCTCGTGCAAAAAATCTTTAGGGCCCGGGTACAAAATCTATACAGACTTCGAGCTTGAATTATGCATATTTAGAGGCTAAATCACGAATTTTTCGTGAAATACACTTGTGTAGCCCTTGGAGTCTTTTTTCCAGCCCTAAAAAATCAAGTAAATCATATATCAAAGTCAAAAGTTATGACCAGAATATTGAAGATGTGTCAAATCCTTATTCTTCTAGGATACTTTTCTAATCCAACTTTAAATGAGTTTTCTTCTATCTTGGACTCTTAGAAGGATTAAGTTGTTGTCATATCTTCAAGTCTTTCTATATCAATATTGACTCTTTTATCAAATGTGATTCTTCCTCTAGTGATTGATTCACTTACATTATCCATTATTATTTTAAATCAACCAATTTACCTGCAAAATAAACCAAACAATTACAAAAAATATCAAACTAAAAATCAAGGAATTCAACACATTTAATCACAAATAATATGAAATTAACCAATCATTAAATATAATAAAATAGTAATTTTGATGGTTAATTACACCCTCTAACCTGAATATTAGTAGTCCCTAGTAATACATAGATCCTAAAATCTAAAAACTAAAAAAAAAAACTAAATAATCTAATAAAATAAAACATAAATCCACTTTCGTAGGTCTCACAATTACATTTAGCATAGGTTCCTCCTAATGGACGAGTATAGTCTCGTGAGAGTTTTCAGAGATGATACCTACAAACATCACCCTATGATCAAATATCTGAATAATAATTTTATAACACAAATTGCTACCACAATATAAAAATTCAGAGTTACAAACCTTTTTATAAGCACATGCAAAGCAAAATATAGAACTCTACGCTAAATAAATGTATACATTTATCATGTTCCCATATAAAATCGTGTGTAGTGTGAATTAACTATACCAAGTTAACAATTTATCCGGCAATCACCTCTACAACTATCAACTATTCGTCTCAATGCCAAATCTCACTAGATAATTCACTCATAAAAGATTCTCTCAGATTATAGTGACTATTCACTCAAATATCACATGTGAGAAGAAGAAATTTAAATCAAAACAAAATAATGCTCACATGTTCATTAAAAAAAATGTAATCCAAAAGAAAAGGATTTGACATAGTCTCATGAAAGGAAATCAACACATAATATATAAATAATCACCATTATCTTCCTTATTCACACAATTTATGTATCCATCAGTACACTCTTGAGATCATATAGGACTTTATTTAAGGTTGTAATGGGGCCTTGGGATTAGGGCTTTGAAATGAAGGATATTCAGGAATTCAAAAAACTATCCCGAGAGAAGATGTACATTACACAACCAAACTTTTTTCTATAGCCTTTCACTCTCCATCATTTAGGAACACAATTTACAACGCTTGCTCATATTTTTTTCTTCTCATGCTTGCTATTTTTTTTCTCTTTCTTTTTCTTTTTTTTTTCAATCTGCAAGACATATAGTCTTTCTTTTTCTTCTCAACTTTTTTTTTTTTCATCAAGAAAATTAAATTTATATATATATTTTTTAGTAAGACATCTAATGCAGATATTCACAATTATGCAGAACTCTTTTTTTTTATCATCTTTTCTCAACCAGCATCTTCCAAATTACATAAACAATAAAAAACTCAATTTTGGGATAACCAAGAGTAAAAAATATTATTTTTTTTCATTGGTTTGGTTATTATATGTTGGGTAATAAAAAATAAAATAAAATATTATTTCAAAGCTTAATCATGGCTTCTAGGGATAATAATATTTAAAAAACAAGGCTTAGACTCAAATAATATCAAAGACGACCTAAAATCATATCTTAAGAGCTTTTGATACCACACTCCCCATGCAAATAATTTTAAGTTAAACAATCATTCATAATATTGGTGTTGACCAAAATAAAAATAATGAGACTATTGAAGGAGATTAGTTGAATAAAAATATTTTTTTATTTAGTAAATGTAAATAACCCTCAAAGGAAGATTGTATCAAAACTCATTAGGATTTTTATGTATCTCTACTATATGTTTCAAGTTCTCAAGGTAAAATACCTAATAAATTTTCAACTTGGTAAAGTTCAAAGTGTACAAATTGTGAGTTTTTATAAGAACATGATATGAGATACAAAAATATAGAATAAAGTTCTATGTGATGCTTGAACAACTGTAAATTTAAAGGTACGCAAATTATTTTTATATTGTGGTGTCAATTAACCATCAAAATTACTATTTTATTATATTTAATGATTGTTTAATTTCACATTATTTTTGATTAAATGTGTTGAATTCCTTGATTTTTTAGTTTGATACTTTTTCTAGTTGTTTGATTTATTTTACAGGTAAATTGGTTGATTTAAAGTAATAATGAAATTTGCAAGTGAATTAATCACTAGAGGAAGAATCACATTTGATAAGGATTAAAACGTCAATATTGAGATAGGAAGACTTGAAGATATGACATCAATTTAATCCTTCTAAGAGTCCAAGATGGAAGAAAACTCATTTAAAGTTGGATTAGGAAAGTATCCTAGAAGAATAAGGATGACACTTTTTTCAGTATTCTGGTCATAACTTTTGACTCTGATATCCGATTTACTTGATTTTTAGGGACTGAAAAGAAGCATCCAAGGGCTACAAAAGTGTATTTCACGAACATTTGTGATTTAGCCTCTAAATATGCGAAATTCAAGCTCGAAGTCTGGACAGATTTACTACCCGCGCCCCAAAGATTTTATGCACGAGATTTAACCTTACAAAACTTCTCTTTAGAAAGGAATTCCTTCCAAGACAACCTTATATCTTTTACCTATACTTAGGATTTATTTTTAGTATAAGTAAGGGTTCTCATCTAGGATTAAGAGGATGATTCTTTTCCTATCTTTTCTTTTCTAGTTTTAGTTTATTATGTTTGGCTAAAAGGCTAAGTTAGGACTAGGGGATAACCTCTCAATGAAGAACGAAAATGTTATTGATTATGAGTTTAATGATTTATGATATTATGTTAATTTAACTTCTGATTTTATAGTAAAGTTTTTGCTCTGTAAAAATTCTTGCTCAATCGATGTACTTAAGAATTTTCACAGAGCATAAACTTTGCTATAAGATTAGAAGTTAAATTAACAAAATATCATAAATCATTAAATTCATAATCAATAACATTATTGTATTTCATTGAGAGGTTCTCCCCTAACCATAGCTTAACATTCTAGCCAGATATGACAAACTAAAACTAGTTTAATTTTTTTTTAGCTAAGTAAATAAATTAAAAAAAAAAATCATAAATTAGGAATTTTCACAACACAAAACATACTCATACCCTCCAACCTAAATCTAACATTGTTCTCAAGGTAAAATAAATGTTTTAATGCTCAATAAAAATAATGAATAAAGATCAAAGAGATATGAATACATGGTGCTACAACAACTCTAAAACCTAAAAATAAAAACTCAACAAACAAAGAAAACTATAAATTGAAACAAACAGAAAGGAAACTAAAATTAAACAAAAAAAATAAAATAAAATCTAACTACTATGTACAAATAAAAATAAAATGTCACACTCAATCCGGCTTAAAATCAGATTTGAATATGCGTCCATTCAATTTTATTAGTTTAAAAATATGGTATCGAAGTAATTCATTTAATCGACCTATCCACTCATATGCCCAATATATCTTTTGAACATGCAAGAAAAGGGAGATATATACATTTTTTTGCAAATCTAAAAATGAGATAGCAAATAGATTTTTATCAATTACAACACACAACTCAACTTTTATACCCTCACCAAGATTAGATATATGAATCTCATTACTACTTGTTGATAATAAAAGGTCTTTGGGCTCATTAGCCTCTTGTGGAATAATAATGTCACTTAATTCTTCACTATTAAGAGTATTAATAGATTCATTCTCAATTTTTGTAGTTCAAGAAAAGAATCACTCTCACTGTATTGACTATTGTCAAACTCTTGTTCTTGTTTTAATGTATTGAGCATAACTTTTGTCCCTTCAATATCTTGGCTTATTTGGGCATTGAAAGCTTGTTGGCTTTTCATTGAAAGCTAGTTCGTTTTGTATAAATTCACAAAAAATGTCTTTGAAAGCTAGTTGGCTTTGCATAAATTCACAAAGAATGTCTTTCAAATTCTTTTCTTGTGGGTCATGGTAAAGTGGATATTAAGGAGGGTCATGTGGTGATGTGGCATATACAGGTAACTGATAATGTTCATTCCCCCAACCAGAATTGGGATAAAATTTTTCAGAACAATGGTCAGAGTAAGGTTGAAAAGAATTAGGTAAGACAATTGTCCCGTCTCTCAAAAATTTTTGAGCAGTTGGAATTAAAGGGCAAACCTCAATGGGATGCCCATACACATCACAAAGCTCACAGAGTTCCTCCATCAGGAAAAATCTTCAAACCACATTAAAAAATATAAAATAAATATAAAATAAAAATTATGAAATATCTGACCTACGGAAAAATAAAACAATAAATAACAAATAATAATAATAAAATAAAATAAAAAGGAACGAGATTACCGGATCTGTGATGAATCTCAAATCTGGCAAACCTCAATAGATGGTAGCGTGTTCCTTGCCTTCAAACTTCTCCGACAACGGCACCAAAAACTTGCTACAACTTTAGAATTGATTACCCAAGTGTAAGTTGTGCGAAGTAATAAATTTCTCGGGAGTCCAAGGTCGAACCACAGGGAATTGAAAAAACAAGAGACACAAAACAAATAAAAAGTAAACTTGTAAGAACAATTTATTTAAGAGATTGTTGAGTTGAAAAAATATTGATTGGAGTAATTAAAAAAATATAATAAAAATACTAGTGCATTAGGTACTCCCTATCAATTTTGTACAATAATGATTAAAGACTCAAATCTTAACTTGAGACAAAAATCAAATGTCGGTTGATTCATGTGACAAATTAAGAAAGAAAACCTAAAGTTATAATCAAAAAATTATTTTGGAACCTGAATAATCATCCAATTATATTATTTTATGAAATAATGATAATTACCTAAAACATGGAATAACCAGTTATTTACTCGCAGGAAAATTCAAGCAATCGATGTACATGACACAACAACTCAAGGATTTTTACAGAGCAAAAACTTTGCTATAAAATCAAAAGTTAAATTAACAAAATATCATAAATCATTAAACTCAGAATCAATAACATTTATCGTACTTCATTGAGAGGTTCTCCCCTAACCCTAACTTAGCCATCTAGCCAGACATGACAAACTAAAACTAGAGAAGAAAATATGGAAAAAGAATTATCCTCTCAATCTTAGATGAGAACCCTTACTTATACTAAAAATAAATCCTAAGTATAGGTAGAAGATATAAGGTTGTCTTGGAAGTAATTCCTTTCCAAAGAGAAGTTTTGTAAGGTTAAATCTTGTGCAAAAAATCTTTGGGGCGCGGGTATAAAATCTGTCCAGATTTCGAGCTTGAATTGTGCATATTTAGAGGCTAAATCACAAAATTTTCATGAAATACACTTGTGTAGCCCTTGTAGTCTTCTTTACAGGCTCCAAAAATCAAGTAAATCAGATATCAAAGTCAAAAGTTATGACCAGAATACTGAAGACGTGTCAAATCCTTATTCTTCTAGGATACTTTCCTAATCCAACTTTAAATGAGTTTTCTTCCATCTTGGACTCTTAGAAGGATTAAATTGCTTTCATATCTTCAAGTCTTCCTATCTCAATATTGAAACTTTAATCCTTATCAAATGCGATTCTCCCTCTAGTGATTGATTCAGTTGTATTATTTATTATTACTTTAAATCAACCAATTTACCTGCAAAATAAACCAAACAACTAGAAAAAGTATCAAACTAAAAAATCAAGAAATTCAACATATTTAATCACAAATAATATGAAATTAACCAATTATTAAATATAAGAAAATAGTAATTTTGATGGTTAATCAGTCCCCAAAAATGAAATTTATAAAATTTTCTTAAAATTAAGTTAACGTTCCAATAAAATTTATTTGGACTTAATCCGAAATATAATGAATTGTTTTGGGACAAAAAACGAACCCGGAAGTCAGAAATATGCGGTGCGATGTGGACCACTCGTTTACGCCTATAAATATCCTCTTAAATCAGCTTTTTGGGAGAAAAATATATCTCATTCAGTTGTGAGTAGCCGACCAAGAGCAAATAGGAGAAAAAAAATCAGTTCTTCAAACTTTCTTTCGCCGATCCTCGGAATTCCGTCAGTCAGAATTCGTCGGGCCAAGACTTAAAGTCAATTTATGCGACGAGGGCTATACGTGGGTACCAAAAACAAAGATTTTCACCGAAGATCCAAAGTTTGAGATTTGGGGAATCAAGATTTTTGGAGCTTTTGGGGTGTTCTTGAGCTTTCTTCCAATTGTGTTACGCTTCAAGAGGTAGGGATTCTCCTACCTTGGCTCATTCCTATTTAAAATGTTATATGTAATATGTAGGGTTTCTTCTATTTGAGTCGATTCTTAATCTAGAATACCCATATGAAATGGTTAGTGGTATAAAATGTTTTTATGACTTACCTATAGTCATGAAAATGGTGAATTAAGTATGGACAAAGTTCTAGTTAAATTTGATATGTGGAAGTTTCGTAAATAATTCCTTGATACTTGATAATAATTGATGTGTGTGGGGACAATATTGTGTGCTTACGTGATTGTTGCCTAGAAGGTGTTTGCTAAAATGCCTAAGTGTGAATTAAAATTTTTATAACATGACAATGTATAACATGCTTAGAGAATGTCTTGGGAACAAATGTTAATATGTGTTGTTTATCTATTGACATTGTAATGATTCGTAGAATTTATATGTTTATGATATGAATTGTCATTAGATTGTGGATATATGTAGTTGATCTAGCTCATTTGGCAACATTGTACATTGGGCATGACATAACATTACATTCATGGTCTACATGCATGAGTGTGAGTGTATGGTTGCATAGGATGATCAACACTAATATTGGTGCTTGATGGTGGGCTCGGGAAAGTGGGATGGAACATTCTACAGAGTCACACGGTTACATGCATAAGAAAATTTGTGTCGGGTATAGCAAGTAGGGCTAGACACTTCCTCGGGTGAAATATCTGGCCACTTGGTTCATACAATTACCGGCTGTAAAATTCCAAAAAAGTGTAACGGCATACGGTGCCGGAGGTGCGATTCCTGAATCCGATACCCAATAAGGGCACACGATTTTAATATATAAATTGTTCATTTGATGGGAAACATCCAAGAATGAATTGATTTTATGACATATGGTTGATTTCAAAATGATCCTTGGATGTGTTTCATTAAAGTTTTTGTTTTACACATATGCGTCGCATTGTGTTGTGGGAGTCGGTGTGGGCTCGGAATAGCATGCATAAGTGAGTTTCGTCTCATTACTTGACATGACATCATGAGATTCTATCTTGAATAACATATTCTTAATTGGAATGGAAGAAGTTGTTTGTGGCATATGCGCATTGCATACACATTTTAGGTGGGGAGTAGCATCTGTAGGAGTTTTTCTACTGATTATTGGCTCACCCTATGTGGGAAATATTTCAGGTGGGAGAGATACACTGGTGGATGGTTCCAATTTGGACCCTCATGTTTGAAGAAAGCCAAATGTGGCTTTATTTTGTGTTAATGTAAAATATTTGTGAAAATAATATTTTAAGCATGTAATCTTTTAATTGTAATAGAATTTATATGGACTATTGTTAAACTAACCTTGCATGTTTTGATATAAATATGGATGATTGAACCCGGTGTGGTCAATGTTTATTTATAAAAGGATCCGGTGTGGTCAATGTTTTATATTGGGCCTCGGATGCGTCATGTGAAAATTCTTTGCACAGGTTGGATTTTGGGTAGAGCTCCCCATACAAAGGAGACTCTGCCTGAATTTCGTTAAATTATGGATCCTGGTAAATGGGGCACAACGGCCCGATATCGAGTTATTCGGTATCTACGGGTATTCTGCGGGTTGATAGGTAATCAACGGACCCCCGAATTTTGGGGTGTCTCACAAACTGGATCTTGGATCACGATGCAATCTTTTCCTACAAGTTTCTATGCTTGAATAGTAGGTCTTCATCAATTTTTACGATGAACAGAGTGAAAACAAGCCGATTGGAACCTTGAGCTCCAAGTTTATGGTTTACTAATTCCCAAGTGTTGAAATTTTTAATTTTTTGTCAAACTATTAAACCGGATTCCAGATCGAGATTCTGTCTTTTCCTAAAAGTTTCTATGCCCGAGTAGTAGGTCTATGTTCGTTTTCATGACAAATAGAGTGGAACACCGTCAATTGGGACCCTTAACTCAAAATTTAAGGTTTTCTTATTCTTCAGTGTTGAAATTTTTAATTTTTCATGAAACTCTCAAATCGGATCTCGGATCGAGATGTTGTCTTTTCCTACAAGTTTATATTGCCAAATAGTAGGACTCCGTTCATTTTCAAGTTGAACGGATTAGAAATTGGTCGATTGGGACCCTTAGTTCCAAGATTATGATTTTCTATTTTTTAAGTGTTAAAATTTTTAATTTTATGTCAAACTCTCAAATAGGATCTTGGATCGAGTGTCTTTTCCTACAAATTTTTATGCTCGAATAGTAGGTTTCCTTCCATTTTCACGGCAAACATAGTGAAAATGGGCCAATTGGGACCCTTAGTTCCAAGTTTATGATTTCCTAATTCTTAAGTATTGAAATTTTTAATTTTTCATCAAACGTTTAAACCAGATCTCAGATGGCAATGTCGTCTATGCTCAAATTGTAGGTCTTCGTCCTTTCATGCCTCCCACTAAATTACTAAACACTTCAAAAATTAAAGCAACTAAAAAATGAAAATTATACCTAGTGCATGTGTGGATCAACTTAATTGCAAATTTTAGAACCCATGTGAAACATTGAAATTTAATACACCAAACTAAAAACACACAATGTACACAGACTAAAGTGCAACAGAAAATGAAACAGTGACAAAAATTTCCCACATAAAATCATAGCAATGGTAGAAGCAAACACATACCACTCTTATCTCTAATCCTCTTCCTCTCACATTGCTAACATGTTCCTAGCCCGTAGCCACACGATTAATTTGTAGCAATTCCAACTTGCAATTTGAAAACACGATCACAAATTATTAAAACCTTGCAATTGGATGGATTTTGTAATCATAGCTGCCAACATTACTCAATACACTAGATTTTGTGGGGTTAATTCACCTATGAAGAATGTTCGGCCTTTAACGTCTGACCCATGTATCGTAGCCCGAACTGTCCCACAGTTTTGAGCATCTGCCACTCCCTGGAAGCTATACTAGCCAAGACTCCTCGTGATTTTCGACTGAGTGCATCAGCCACCACATTTACCTTACGAGGATGTTAATGCAAAGTGAAGTCATAGTCCTCTAGGAACCCCATTCACCTACGCTGCCTCATGTCGAGGTCCCACTGTGTATACTTCAAACTTTTGTGGTTTGAAAACACTTCAAATTTTTCACTATATAGATAGTGGTGCCAAGCCTTCAAGGCAAAGACAATGATTGCCAACTCCATGTCGTGCGTGGGATAATTTGGCTCGTGATTCTTTAATTGTCGAGAAACATAAGCTACTACCCTCCCAAACTGCATCAAAACGTATCCAAGTCCGTCATTTGAGGCATCACAATACACTGTATATCTCTGTCCCCTTTCTGGGACTATCAAGATAGGAGCTAATGTAAGCCTCTTCTTCAACTCCTGGAATGCCTTCTCACAAGCCTCATTCCACTCAAACTTGACCTCCGTCCGGGTCAACTTGGTCATAGGAGCAGCTAATCGAGAGAAGTCCTCAATGAACCTCCCATAGTACCCCACCAATTCCAAGAAACTGCGTTTCTCGAAGACTGACTTCAATCTTCCCCAATTCATAACTGCTTCCACCTTTTTTAGGGTCCACGGATACACCCGAAGCCGACACTACATGTCCCAAAAATTTCACCTTCGTAAGCCAAAATTTGCACTTGCTGAACTTGGCGTACAACCGATGATCTCTCAAGGTCTGGAGAACAACCCTCAAGTGACCCTCATGCTCCTCCTCAGACTTGGAGTAGATCAAGATGTCGTCAACAAAGACCACGACAAACTGATCTAGATAGGGTTGGAACACCCTGTGCATGAAATCTACAAATACCGCTGGAGCATTTGTCAATCCGAAAGGCATGACTATAAACTCAAAATGCCCATACCGCGTTCGAAACGCCGTCTTAGGGATATCAGTCTCCCTGATCCTCAACTAATGGTAGCCGGTGTGGAGATCTATCTTGGAGTAGACCCGTGCTCCCCTCAGCTGATCAAACAAATCATTAATTCTTGACAAAAGATACCTATTCTTGATAGTAACCCTATTCAACTGCCGATAATCTATGCATAGTCGAAGCGTTTTGTCCTTCTTCTTGGCAAATAACACTGGAGCGCCCCAAGGTGAAGTGCTCGGTCTAATGAAGCCCTTGTCCAATAATTCCTGCAACTGGACCTTGAGTTCCTACAACTCAGCTGGTGCCATCCTATGTGGAGTCATAGAAATAGACGACGTACTGGGATGCAACTCAATGTTGAAGTCTACATCCCTATATGGAGGTAATCTCGGTAATTCATTTGAAAAAACATCCTCATACTCACATACAACCCGAGGTAGACCCAGCTCCTGTCTCGCCTCGTCCTCCAGGCTAAGGCTTGTAAGCTAACCCATCAACTGTTCGTACCATCTAGAGTCATACACGGCTTGAGGTAAAACATCATGTTTTTCCCCTAGAACTTAAAACAAACACCATCCGGTGTAGAAGCGGTGACCCTCTTCTTATCACAATCAATGACGACCCGATGTGCTGCCAACCAATCTATCTCGAGGATCACATCAAACTCTGACATGTCCATGACCCTAAGGTCCACGGTGAGTAGAATCCCCGAGACCTCTAACTCACGACCCTGACATATCTGGTTCACCCTCACCCTAGCTCCTAGGGGAAAACTCACATGCATTGACTTTCTAAGGTTTCAACCTCTAAGCCCAAGTCTTTCACAAAAGATGCAACAATAAATGAAGGTGATGCACCAGAATTAAATAACACTCTAGCCCATAAGCAAGAGAGTATGAATGTACCCTGTATCATCGATGGATCTACTGGCTCAGTCTGTGGCACCATGGCGTAGACATGCCCCTGGGTCCTTGAAGTCCCGGCCTGTGAGCTCTGGCCTCGGCCTCAACCCATGTCTTGGCCCATCTGGTCTGCTTGTGGAGTCCCCGCTTATAGAGTAGTAGGGGCCTGTGTAGCACCCTGGAACTGGTACTAGTTTCCCTGGCCCATAGTGGGGTAGGGAGGAATGTACTGTGTCTGTGGTTGCCCCACCGAAGTCTGGGACTAAGATGAGCCATAGCCTTGGGATCCCTACCTCTAGGGACAATTCCGCTTCATGTGACCCCGCTAGTGGCAATGGAAACATGTCCTCTCCCCCGCCTGATATGTAGTACGTTGATTTCTCCCACCTTGGGAGGATTGACCTTGGCCTTGATAACCACGACCTTGTCCCTAAAGAGTAGAAGTTATTTGCCTCTTTGCTAAGCTAGAAGAAGAGGATTGACCCTTTTTCTTCTTGTCCTTGGCACTCGACTCTCGGATGCTTCTTGCATCCTCAATCTCTCTCTCAATAGCCATAGCTGTGGTGACCATCTAGTCCAAGTATTGCAAAAGAAGACCCACAATCTTGCCTCGAATGGACAACTTTAAACTATCCTCAAACTTCCTAACTTTGGCCATATCTGTGGCCACATAGTCATCGGCGAAACGTGCTAATTCTGTGAATTTAGCCACGTACTCCATCACCATCATGGTACCTTGCTTCAAGTCTAGAAACTCTCGGGCTTTTGCATGTCTAGTAGTCGCCGGGAAGTACTAGGCCATGAAGAGCTCCTTGAACTTTGCCCATGACATCGCCTCCAAGTTCTTGGAGTCTTTTACCTAATCCCACCACACTTGGGATTCTCCCTCTAGCTGAAATGTAGCCAGAGTTATCTTCGTGGCATCGGAGGTGATCTCCATAGCCCTCAATACCTTTTCGACTTGCCGAAACCAATGGTCAACTACCATAGGATCCGCCCTTCCCATAAAGACCGGAGGATTGTGTGCCTTGAACTTCTGGAGGTTACTTGAGCCTCCTTGTCCTCCATTTGCACTAGTCTATGCAATAGTAGCGGCTCTAGCACTAGCTTGTGTAATCGTAGTAGCCACCGCACCAATAGCCTCCACAAAGGCTTGTTGGTCAAAGGCAGGTGGTGGTTGGTTGTTCCGTCCACCCCGACGTCCCCTCCCTCTAGTTGCCATCTACATACATGCTAGACGACAATAGAACATTTATTTAGTATCCCATGATAGGGACCAAACTTGAAACATTGAGATTTTTCCTCCTTGTTTCCCTAGTAGAGTCTATACCACCCACTAGTAAACATTTATACCTCGAACTATCCCGTTCATTTTTTTTCTGACCCCCAAGGTTATGTTTTCTAACCCTAGTGTCCCTTTTCATATACATTGTACCATGTATATCATTCACATAATCACATAGTACGTAATCATGTAACACAATGTAAGCACAGAAGATGAAATGTACAATGTATGCAATGGTCTAAACCCAATGCCCATTAAGTCCTAGGTAATCTATATACCTATGCTCTAATACCAAGCTGTGACGCCCCTAAAATCGGGAGTCCCATTGACCATCCGTCAACCCGCTGAAATAGCCGTGAATGTCACGTGGCTCGACATCACATCCATCGCATCCCTATAATCGGGATCATAACTTACACGTATAACCCGTGTTCCTTTAATCATTTAATTCAATGGAGGTCCAATAAGCCTCAATATACCTCATTTAATGTCCATTTGTATCGTTGGAACTAAAGAAGACAAATTTCAAAAGGTTAGCAAAATAATTTAAAAATCTCAAATTTTAAGAGACAATACTAGTATTGTGTACCGGTATGGTTTGCCTTCTGGACAGACAGTACCAGTACGCTTTTCCTTCTGGACAAACTATATTGGTACGCAGTACCGGTACACTTTGTTCAGTTTTGTCCAATTCACTTGTTGTCAATTTTAACCCATTCCAAAACCTACATTTTTCATCCAAAACTTACTAAATCTTGTTTTTCACATATAATCTAATATATACAACGTCTAATACAACCCATTCCATACATTTACAAGCCAAATGGGTTTTAAACAAAAGCTTTTACAAAATTTTTTTTCCAAAAGCCACAATTCGACTTTTCTTCATCGTTGATGCCCCAAATGAGTGCCATCCATCGGAGTGTACTCCGCACCTAAAATATTTTTTCGTATAGGGTGAGCCAACGCCTAGTAGAAAATTTTCTACAAGGGCTACTCCCCACCTAAGTGCATATGCAATGTGTTATGCAACAAAACACAACCAAAATTCATTCCAATTAATACTTAAACAAGTCAAGATTGAAATCTAACATACCATGCCATGAAATGAGATGATGCTCATTCATGCAATTACTCGAGCCCTTCCCAGCTCCACAACACATGTCATGCCAGTATGTATTAACACCAAGTTTTTCTAGCTCCGATTATATACCTTCACCCCATGTTATGCAATGACTATCAAACTCGGGCTCCCTAAGCTCCCCGCCTTTTGTGTTACACACCCAATGGCTAACTAAAATTTATGAGTCTTTCTTGGGGTGGGTATTTATGGACTTACACCAACGGTCACTCAATTGACACGGAATTCATGGATTTTCACCAACGGTTCCGCGTACACTGACACATTTTATGGGCTTTCATAACAACGGAAGTGCGTATCCAAATACTGGGTCTCTCACCCGAGGGATAGTCTAACCCTTCTTGCTACCCCAACCCAAGTCTTTTTTATGCAACCGTGCGACTCAGTCGGACATTCAATCCAACTTTTCCAAGCCCACCCATCATCCACCTACGTGGTGTTTGATGCCAACCATGCACCCACACACATAAATTGTGATGTCTATGTGCATATGCAATGTAATGAATTATTGTTATTCCAACATTGTGCCCACATGTAATGAATGTCAAATGAGCAATTTTAAACCACATGTCTACATGTTCCATGGAGATTCATATCATATGCATATGAATTCCATAAATCATCACAATGTCAATATCTCAAGGAACACATATTAACATTTCTTTCCAACACCTTTTTTAAGCATGTTATACATCATCAAGTCATAACAACTCAATCCATACATAGGCATTTTGGCAAACACCTTCAAGACAACAATTTATATTATCACATAAGAATTTCCACCTCATTCACAAAGCATAATATAAAACATATAGCATGCTCATATAATCACTTTTTTCATGGAATTACCAAACAAGCAATTTCCATGTCATAATTTTGAGCTAGGAAATTCTATTCCAACCCATTACATACTCGTTTTTCATACCTATTTCACCCATTTCATATACATAAATGAGTGAAATACATATTCTCTTTTAACCCACACATTTCATATAACAGTACAAGTGGAAAATGAACTAAAGTAGGAGAACCCCTACCTCTCGAAGCGTAAAATGACGTTGGGAAGCCCCAAGAACCCAAAACAACCTTGAATCCTCACTTTTTCAAAATCTCATTTTTCAACCTTCGGTGAAACACGTCGTTTTTGGTGTGGTCGCGTAGCCCTCAGCGAGGAGAACAACTTTTGTTCTTACCCCGAGTGGATTTGAGCACCGTGGAGTCATAGATCGTAGTGAGAAGTGGAGTGCTCCTCCCTTTTCCCCCCTCTTCCCCTCTCACGTTAACCGGCTGAAGAAATGGGGGAAAATCTAATTTTTCCCCTATTTACACTCTTAGGATATTTGGCCCACAACGCGCCACACGGCCCTTTTGTTTTCGGGTCCGTTTTCATCTTGAAACGATTAAATTTCATCTCGGTTTAAGTTCAAATTAATTTTATTTTAATTTTCCTTTAATTATTTTTCAAATTTTAAAATTTTAAAAATTTCATTTTTGGGTCATCCGAGACTCGACCGCCTTACAAAACGCAAAAAATTCGACTATCCCGAAATCTGATAAAATTTGATGTGATAATTAGATTTCGCGAGACGAATCCAATGGTGAGGTCCGTATCGTCATCCGAGAACTAAAAAAATTCAGGTTTTTAACCCGTACTGGAGTGACAAAATTATCATTTTGCCCTTGTTTACAAAAGTTTAAATTTACCGAATTTTACAAGATATATGTGTTGTAAGTATAAATCATGAGTTAGGGAGAAGAATGAAGAGGATAATAAGACATTGCCTTAGTATTTGATCTATAAATTTTTAGTTTGGCATTAAATTAATCTAAAATTTTGAAAGTAGAAACTAGATTACAAGAGAGACAAGAGTGTGTTTCATAACGATTTCGTGAATCGACTCCTAGGTAGGCCAAAACTGTGTTCGAAGTGGACACAGGAAATTGGATTCACATTCAAATGCAAATAACGTTCGAATGCCAGTTAGTCTCAGTACTTTGTTGTCTGACAGAACGTCTAACAAAAATTGAGATATTGGGTGTTCACGATGTTCGAGTGCCAACCTCATGGTCAAACGCCAGTGTAAATTTAATAGCGATCAGACTCGCGATTCTTGTTCAGATGCTAACCCTATAAATATCTAAGGACGCCTCCTTAGCTATTTTTTATCAATTTAGAACCCTAGAAAACCCTTAAGAGGGAGAGAGAAGGAGAGAAAACAAGAGTTACAAGGATTTTCGCGTAAGAGATGGTTTGAACACACTAGGGTTTCGCATAAACTGCAGACTAAAGATAAGGGTTTCTTCCTAAACTCTTTCATTGAAGCTAGGGTTAATGTATATGTATGTTTTTTTATTATAAATATTAAGTATATGATAAATAATCATTGGAATCTTATTTCATTGCAAGTTATGTAATGTTTTTGAATGAGGTCTATGTTTTATATTCATGAAACTATTGTTTTTTTTATCAAAACCCTAGACTTCAAGAAATTTATGTTTATACATAGTGTTCTCTTGTTATTGATTTGAAAACTCTAGTGTTTGGGGTTGACTTCAAGAAATTATGTTTCTTGATGATCTCTTGCATGTTTCTTGAATCATTCTTTTGAAAAATACTTGCGAAATTATGATTCTTGAATTACATGTGCCTTGGTGAATTGTTTTGGAATATTATTATCTCTTGTATATGTAGTTTGATGAACATGGGTGACCGTTGACTAAAGTATCTTATAGTGGGTAGATGCATTTCTTACCCCCTAGGGGTTGGAAGGTTCTCTAACACTCGTAGTGGGGTGAATGCCTTACGAGAACCAAACTACTATTTGCTCATAAGTATTGAGTCTACGGGCTAGTATACTATTCTTGGGTTGGATTTGTCACTACACCAATATATGCCTTGTCTCACCCCGACTCGACCCAGGCATGCAACATATTTGACTTAGACCCATAAAAACTTTTAATAGCGTAAAAGTAATAAAAACGTAGCATAGTGAACCAACCCACCTAAGAAGAAATCTAAAGCATTCATTACATACATAGATATATTACATCTCATGCAACCATCGTATTTACATTCCGTAGACATCAATATACAAAGTATCTAAACCTAAGTTTCCTTTATTGTATGTTCATGCTCATAACCAACATTTATACATAAACTATTTGAGATTACAAATAGGTCACTGACTATATACTTCTTCACCTCTTGTTAATCTGAAAAGGGAAAATATTGTAGGGTGAGTATCAACAGTTCTATAGAGTAACTCAATGTTGGGCAAACGAGTTTGAAAATACATAGTTTGACATGATTGGGCAAAAGAAAAATGAGCATTTGATGCAGATATACAAGTAAAAGTGTCATTTCATGTGAAACAGTAACAGTTAAGTAAAACTTTAAAAGATTTTTCAAAACATCATATACAGTTCCACACCATTTAGCTATCATCCTAACGGACCATTTAGGGTCAATATGATCATCCAGATCAATCAAATAAACCTTTTAGAAGACTTCCACCCCAAGGAGGATACTCTTCCTCAAATCAATTCGGTACCAAAGTCCGAAGACCAATAGGGTCACCTAAACATTTACGAAGTCGATGACAAACCTTCTATGGCCTCAACCTGGAATGTAAATCCTCTACCACTCAAACCTATGTGCACTTACATTTCATTTGAAAGGATCCCAGAGTTCCAATTAGTACAAGTAATACAATCAATATGATCATTTAAAACATTTGTGCGAACTGTACACTACAAACTTAATCGGGGCCCGAATTCCAAGTTATTATTCAAACACCCAATCATATATTTCAAAAAAATTTAAAAAATATATAAATAACGTAGGGAATAATTTTAAAAAAAAGTTTGGAAAGTGTCACTTGATTCGGAATTGAGAAACCCTACCTCACGCGGATCTAAAGTAGCCACAAATGAAACAATGCTATTTTTGATAAAATTTAATAAACATACTAATTTTAACTAGTTAAAAGTGAATATAGAGTTTAATTTCCCAAAATCACCCAAAAATTGGGTCAAATCGACCTCGGATGAAAAAACAGACATTTTACACCACCTATTGATCTAGGTATCAAATTGGCCTTAAATTTGATTGGGACCTCCACAAGGATGTTAAGAAACTTTTGGCACCAACTAGAGGACTATCATACTGTGGACACACCCTCACTCTTCGTCGAGATGCTCAGTGGTCCTCCGGTCCACTTCATCTTCAATCTCCAGCTAACCCAAACTTTCAATATTCTGTTTCAAGTACCCCTCTTCTCACCCATATAACTCATTCCACATAACATCTTTATACCTACTTTCAGAGCCCATTCACTCTCCTCATGGCCCTCTTCTGACCCCCATAGGTAATACCCTTCTGATCAAACTTTAACCCATCCAAAAAATTACCCGAAGTTTAAAAGAATTAAAATTTTACACCTTGTGGCCAGACCTGCAACTGTTTTTTTCACCCACCAAATGAACTCTGAATCAATTTCTAAAGTCACCAATGGATTCCTAGGATTGGTTTTAGTCTACCCCAATACCCTTTACCTTTTAAAAACTCAAGATTCAAACTTTTGATTTTCAAGAATTCTAAAACTTAGCCATGAACTTCCTCGTCTTCGAAGTACCACCACCGACCATGGCCACCCTTCAAACCACCAGTATAATTAGTATAAGACCCCCAAAAACCAATTCCAATCTCAAGATTAAGCTAGAACCAATCCAAAAATCAAACCCGTTTCAATACCCATTAAAACCTGAAAAAAAATTAATGTCCATACAATATGTAAAACATGTTCTAAGCGCCATAAAAAAAATCCTTACACCCTATTTAGCCCAAAAAGTTACCCCTTGATGCTCAAATTCCTCTCTATTGAAGTTTGATTCTTTAAGCTTTCTTTCCCTTTCTCTCTCTAACTTATCTCGTCTCTTTCTCTCTCTTCTTGACAATTCTAGATCATCCAAGCCTTCAACAGAGGTCTTCAACACCTCCTTAATCTTCTAGATGGATGGGAAGAGGTGGATAAGCCCCAAGCTAGACAACAAGTAGCTTGGAATTAGCTGCCATGCAATGGTATATATATATTATAATTACATACATATTAAAACAAGCCCTAGAAAAATAATTCCTTAATTTTTTAAATTCAAATTGTTATCCAATTCGATATCTAAATTCTTCATTTTGCACCCTTTATTCCCAAATTCAAATTTGACCTAACGAACCAGTTCCACAATTCGATTTTCTCTCACCTCACAAATCCATTTCCTACCCTATTTAAACATATCAATGAACACTAAAACACTCCCAGAGACCTTCTAATAATTCTCTTACCATAATCCAGCTCTCTGATACACTAACCCCTAATCGTACACACTAAGATTCGGATCCAATTTCTAATTTTTGAATACTAGGTTGTTACACGCCCTTCCTAAAGTTGTGTATTCTTACAAGTATTGGGTGTGTGAGTATGGGCCATGATATTTTCAATTTGTGTATTAATGCTAAGTCTACCTGCATACCTGAGATATATTGTTTGGAATTGGTTTATGAATTGAAGATTGGTTTTATTTCTGTATTTATTTTATTTCTTTCAACGTAAACTTGAGATCTGATACATTGTCCCTGTTTTTATTTCAAAAGTATATATGATATTTTGTAACTTGAGACCAGACCATTTATCTTCTTGATCAACTTTGTTCATTTTTGGGATGTTTCTATAGAGCTTCGTGCTCACCCCCAACTATTAGCATTTTATAGATTTCAATCTAGAGGAGGAGCTCGAATTGAATGAGCAGGTAGATTGGGAAGCCCAGGTTAATGGGGACGTGGGTCCCAACGTGGATGTCTGTGACTATGTCTTTTATAGTTTAACTTGATAGTGAATTATAAGACAATGTTAAAGAGGATATTTTATTTATTCCACTACGAGATACTATTTAGTTTTGGGATGTAATTGAAGGTTTTTAATTATATTTTTTTGTGATTGTTTCAGTTCTTTAAACATTGTTTCATTTGTTTGTTTGGGGAATAATGTAATATTTAGGGTTTTGATGCATTTGTCAAGGTTTGGCATATCCGTTTGAATTATGTTTTAGTTTTATGGGTGATAAATGAAATTCTTTTTAGCTATGAATGGTATTAGTTACTCTAATGATGTATATGGTTTATAGATAGTACTACCATGCAGGGTGGTTTTTGGGTGATTACAAATTTGGTATCATAGCTTAGGAATTAAGTCTTATATGGGAGTTGTAGGTTATAGATTAATCACTATTGATTTACGTAGAGAATGAAAGAAAAATCTCATATGCTTTTGATTAAAGCATGAGTTAGAGTTTTTGGTTTGTTAAAGAAACTAAACTATAACTTGATGTGCAGAATGAACAATAGATGAGGTCATAGAGGTCAAGTGAACCCACCACCACCACCTCCAAATGCCATGAATGGTATCTATCAATGCCTAAGGGAGTTAACAACTCTAGTACAACACCGTAATGGAAACAACAACCAGAATATGGTTGCACAACCATTAGCAGTGGGATAAGTGGATGTCAGGTAGAATTGAAGAATAGTGGTTCTGTAGGAATTCTTGAGGCAATGCCCACCTACATTTCAAGGAAGCCCTAACCCTATGGATGCAGACAAATGGATTCATGGGGTAAAGAAGATGTGAGATAGCGTGGGAGTTACAATGGATCTGTGAGTTGGTCTGGCTAACTTTTTGTTGGAAAAAGAGGCAGATCATTGGTAGGAATCGGTGAAAAGAATGAGGAACACCAATGCAATGACTTGGAAAAAGTTTGACAACAGGTATTTTAAGATAAGTATTTTCCAAAATTGGTGAAGATGGGTGCAAATTTCCTAGCACTCCGATAGAATAGCGTGACTGTAGCTCAATTTGAAGGTAGGTTTGATGAGCTATCTCATTATACGCTAGAATTTATGGCGACAGGGGCCAAAAATTCCAAGAGGTTTGAGAAAGGTTTGAGGTCAGCAATACGAGAGAAGTTGGTTGCTCTAAATATTAGGAAATATGGAGATTTGGTAAAGTATGATGAACTTGTGAGAGAGACATGGAGGATAATCAACAACAACAAAACTTAGCTAGGGAAGGTCCCATTAGGACTAGTATTAGTAGTGGCATAGTGTAGAGGGAAAGACCATATCGTCGCCCAAACCATGTGGTTGGATATAGATTGAAGTCAACTCGAGGAGTTGGAGGCTTACCGAAGAAGGTAGTAGTGTACCCACGGGCCTGCTTTGCTTGTGGAGGTCTTCGGCATGTATAGAATAATTGTCCAACCTTTCTGCCCTAGAAGAATACCCAGAATGTGGGAGCACCAAATACAAACAATCCCTCACTATAGACGCCACCACAATAAAACATTGTAGGGGCTATAGCCATTGTGGAAGATATTGTTCTCCTATATAATTATTGGCACATATTTTGTTTGATCCCAATGCTACTAATTCCTTTATTTTCACTTCATATGATGTTACATTGGGATTAGAATTTGATAATCTAGAACGTGCTTTGAGTATGCAAGAGTTGTGCGCTCCGGATTGGGAAGCAATATTTGAAAGTAGACTTGCTGACACTTGACATAAAAGGTTATGACATAATATTTGGGATGAACTTATCAAAATTTCATGTGGTAACAAATTGCTTTCTTAAACAGATTGTATTCCAATTACCAGGAGGGGTAGTTTCAACTTTAGCAATCAGCGGAATTCTTCCCACCCATTTCTTACTATGGGCAACCAGTTCTTAAAAGCTAGGGCTGGGAGTAGTTTAAGCTTCTTAGCTAGCCTAATGGGGGATGATCAAGTTAAATTCTAGTCTAATTGTGTATCGCTAGTGTCGAACTTTCCAAATGTCTTTTCGAATGAACTGTTTGGGTTTCCCCCACAAAGAGAGATTGATTTTACAATTGATATCTATTTGGGAACTAAATCCATATTCATTGCTCCCTATAAAATAGCACCATTGGAGTTGGAGGAGCTAAGGAAGCAATTGGTCCAATTATAATTATTGGCACATATTTTGTTTAATCCCAGTGCTACTAATTCCTTTATTTTCACTTCATGTGATGTTACCTTGGGATTAGATTTTGATAATCTAGAACATGCTTTGAGTATTAACTTACCTATAGGAGAATGGTTGAATACATGATGGGTATGCAAGAGTTGTGCGCTTCGGATTGGGAAGCAAAAGTTGAAGGTAGACTTGGTGACACTTGACATAAAGGGTCATGACATAATATTTGGGATGAACATGTCAAATTTTCATGCGGTAACGAATTTCTTTCTGAAACAGATTGTAATCAAATTGCCAGGAAGGGTAGTTTCAATTTTAGCAATCAGAGGAATTCTTCCCACCCATTTCTCACTATGGGCAACTGATTCTTAAAAGCTAGTGCTGGGAGTAGTTGGAGTTTCTTAGCTAGCCTAATGGGGATGATCAAGTTAAATTCTAGTGTAACTATATATTGGTAGTGTCGAACTTTCCAAATGTCTTTTCGGATGAATTGCTTGGGTTTCCCCCACAAAGAGAGATTGATTTTACAATTGATCTCTATTTGGGAATTGAATCCATTTCCCTACAGAATAGCACCTTTGGAGTTGGAGGAGCTAAGGAAGCAATTGGTCCAATTATTGGCGATTGGGTTCATTCGATTTAGTACTTCACCTTGGGGAGCACCTATCCTCTTTGTGAAGAAGCATGATGATATGCTCAAGTTATATACAAATTATCAAAAGTTGAATCAGGTAACAATGAAGAATAGGTATCCTCGACCTCAGATAAACGACTTGTTTGATTAGTTTGGGGGTTCCAAGTACTAAGATTAATCTTCACATTGGGCACCATCAGCTAAGGATAAAGAAAAAAGATATTCCTAGGACTGCCTTTCACATGAGTTATGGTCATTTCGAATATATTGTCATGCTATTTAGGTTAATAAACGCTCCGACAGCTTTCATAGACTTGATGCATAGGGTATTCAAGCCTTGTTTAGATTAATTTATCATCATCTTTATTGATGATATTTTAATCTACTCAAGGACACAGGATGAGCATGCACAACACATTTGGTTGGTGCTACAAACATTACAAGAACACAAGTTGTATGCAAAAATGAGCAAGTGTGAATTCTAGATGGCAAAAGTGAAGTTCCTTGGACAAGTGATATCGAAATAGGGAGAAGCTATAGATCCTACTAAGATTTACACGGTGATTAAATGAGAAAGACCTTAGAATAAGACCAAGATCCAATTTTTTTCGGGTTTGGTAGGTATGATAGGAGGTTTGTGGAAGGTTTTTTCCTGGCTAGCGATGACAATGACCTGCCTCACCAAGAAGGGAGAGAAGTTTGTGTGATCAGAAGATTATGAGAAATTTTTTGCTACTTTGAAGGAGAACTTGACCATGACATTAGAACTTATTGTTCTAAGTAGTGGTAAGGGTTATGATGTGTACACCAGTGCTTCTTTATAGGGATTGGGTTGTGTATTAATGCAAGATAGAAAAAAGTAGTGACTTATGAATCAAGACAGTTGAAGATTCATGAACATAATTATCCTACTCATGATTTAGAGCTTGTAGCTATAGTATGTGCTCTCAAGTTATGGAGGTGCTATTTGTTTGGAGAGAAGTTTCAGGTTTACTCTGATTATACAAGCCTATAATATATCTTCACTCAGAAAGATCTCAATCTTCAATAAAGATGTTGGATTGATTATCTGGAGCACTATGACTTTATCCTGAATTATCATCCAAGAAAGGCAAATGTAGTAGTGTATGCATTCAGTAGGAAGTCTCAGAGTGTAGTGAATTCTCTGGCAGTGTGTAGGTGGAAGATGATAGAAGCCTTATAGCATTTTGATCTGTTGGTAGACAAACAGGGATGCCGACTTGTTTGTTTAACTTAGTGGCCCAACCTATTCTTTGGGATAGAGTTATAGAAGTCCAAAGGGTGGACCCACCAGTGAAGGAAATTCGGGGTTAGTTGGAAAGAGGAGAGACAATGGAAAATTGGTTCTTGTAGAGAGGTTAAGTGAGGTTTAGAGGACGTTTGTGTATTCTGGATAATACTCAGTTGAGAGAAGAAATTTTGAATGAGAACCATCATTCTTGAATTACCATACATCTGGGTAATACAAAGATGTACCGGGATATAAGATGCCAGTACTGGTGGAAAAGGATAAAGCGAGATATAGTTAAGTTCATAGTAAAGTGTACGGTTTGTCACAAGTAAAGTTTGAACACCAAAGATAGAGGGGATTAATTCAATCTTTACTAATTCCTAAATGGAAGTGGGATTATATTACAATGGACTTTGTGTGGCATTTACTACAGACCACTAAAAGGTATAATGAGATTTGGATGATTGTGGATAGGCTCACTAAGATGGCTCACTTCTTATCTATAAAGAAAATGAATACATTGGTGACTTTGAGTCACTCGTATATTTGTGAGATAGTGAGGCTTCATGGAGTGTCTCTATCCATTGTGTCGGATAGGGATAGAGTTATGATTGCTTTTTACCTATGAAAGGAGTCTTTGTAAATAATGGATTAAAAATAGAGTTATGATTATTATAGCCTTTTGCACCATTTTGTCTTAGAAAAAGTTTTCATGTACTCTATTTATAAGTGAAATAGTAAGTCAAAGAATGGTTCCAATACTATCTTCTCCATTATCTTCCTACATAATTTTTATTTTTTGTTGACTTACAACAGAGAATGAATGCACCCTACTTGCATTGGAATGACAATAACAACAATACTAAGAATAATGCCAAATTTGATAATATTATTTGTGATTGACAAAAAATAAGGAGATTTTTCCATTTTTCACATGCTATCACAGAGAAGTCTTCAGAACAATTTAGCTGTGAATGGCATTTGCAACCATATATCCACACCAGATCAAAAAAGTATGACTATTATGCACACAAACAAAGTTATACTTAATCAATAGTCAGTAACAATAGGCTTTGGCATATATTATTTCCAAAAAGGAATAATAATTCAAATTGTACCTCAAGCAAGTATTTTCCATAATATTTAAGTTGCAATGAATGAAGCATTGCATGGCTGGCATTGTCCATTTCCCGTAATAGCATATGCATCTTTAATGGATGCTTGCACATCAAAACAACACAGATGATACACAAGAAATGCAATCAACCCATTAGCAAGATTATAAGGGTTCTTCCTACGAGTCAATACTTCACATTCTAGAATCATAGAGGATGTGTACACAACTAATACCCAAACAAAAATGCACCACCTTAGATCAATCCCAGGAACCCTCCCCTAAATTAAAAAAGCTAATGAGATTAGTGGACCAAAATCAAGTTAGATTGGAAATTTGACCTTCACCAAAAGGAATTGGTGGCATCACCAACTTTGGGCCATAAGTTTTTGGAATTCTAGCAACCAATGGTGGAGAATCGTTGAGTATCTTTCGCTTGAAGCTCAAAAAAAAAAAAATTCACTCACTTGACTAATTGAATCAACCAGTACAACCAATGGTGGATCAAGTGGCATTCCACTTCTCAGAATGTTTTTGAGAAACTTGTAAAAGAAGAGGCGAAGACCAAGATCAAGTAGCCAACAGATGGTATTTTAAAGAGCAACATTTTTCTATTATGACTAATGAAGGCAAGGGCATTACAAATAACCCTTTTGAGAAAGGGAAAAAAATTGAAACTTTAACCCATTGCAGGGCACCAACAAGAAATTAAGCACCTGGAATGGTTCGGGAGAAAGGGTGGCTCCTCACAAAGGAGATCATAGTGACCAAGCTAAGGCAACCATTTACCTTTCATAAAGACAAGGAGTTGGTATGATCTTGCAGAGTAATATCATCACATTATGGTTCCCTCATTTTCACCTTAGGATACACTTGAATAGCCAAAACAACACATACTTGAATCAGTGTATCACATAATTTCAACAAATCTAAATGCAAATTGAAAGAATTAAGGCATTATACACCAACCAAAACAATGTACATGGTAAAACAACTCACTTGTTCAACTTCCTTTCCAATTTGAAGTGGCTTATGAGTTCTGGTTTCTTTGAGAACATGTGTTGAACAAAAAGAAGGTGGTGCTTAAATCGGGGAAAGAAATTATAAGGAGTAAAACATAATTTAAAAAAAAAAAAACCATTGACGAAATTGACAAGTGTCATACTTATGTTCTTCGACTTTCAAGCGAAGATGAACTGTAATTCTTTCTCTGGCACTTGGCAGATGAATAGAAAAATCAAAAAACCAAAAAGTTTCGCTGTCAATTCTTATCCGATAACATACAAGTATAGAAAATCACAAAAACACAAACATAGGAAAAATAAGGGCTTGGGTTTATTTTATACACTTGACATAACATAGAGAGAGAGAGAGAGAGAGAGAGAGAGAGAGAGAGAGAGAGAAATTGTGTATGATGTCAGAATGTGTACCAGCGTGGAGGTAACTGATGGGAGCTTTTGAACTATCCCATGCACTTTTAAAAAAAAGGTCCCAAATAAGGGTAGTTTTGACAGTAATTCCCAAATGCAGGAAGTTTTTAAAAACGTCAAACGAATTGACGTTTTTAGGATAAAGACGTCAAATGGACTGACATCTTTATCCTAAAAACATCAGTCCATTTGACGTTTTTTAATCCAATACTATAGCTTAGCCCACTTGGTCAGCCCACCATTAAAAACATCATTCCGTTTGACGTCTCTTATAAAGACGTCATTCGGTTTGACGTCTTTAGCTTGAACCCGATTCCCTCTTCTTTTTCCCTCTTCTTTCTTTCTCCATCACACTTTCTTTCCCCAAATTATTTGCCCTACCTTCAATTAGGCGACCCAGTAGCACCACCCTTGACCTACTTTAGGCGCACCTCCAGCGACCACCACCCACCATCGCAGCACCCCCATAATCGCAGCACCCCCAGCATCACTGCACCACCCACCACCGAAAGACCACCACCCATCATCCTACACCACCGCTGCACCCCCAGCATCGTAGCACCACCCACCACTGAAAGACCACCACCCACCACCCTACACCATCGCTGCACCCCCACCATCGCAGCACCACCCACCACCAAAACAGCACCACACTACACCACCCTGCACCACCCAGCAGCACCCAGTATCGAAGCCCACCACCAGCATTGCAGGCTAAAGGGTATGTTGTTTGGGTTCAAAGCTTTTTGGGTTATTGATTTAGTTTATTTGTTTACCAAATCATTTTATTGATTTAGTTTATTTGTTGTTTGGGTTCAAAGCTTCTTATGGATGATTTATAGTTTTTAAATTGGATGTTAGGGTTTATTATTGTATGAAATGGGATGTTGATTGTATGAAATGGGTTGTTGATTGTATGAAAATGGATGTTAATTGATGAAATGGGTTGTTAATTGTTGAAATGGATACAAAATCTCTCTTTCAATTCTTAGAAACCTGTCGAGAATTTCGGGGGTGCTTACAAAATGCACAAATTTGCCATAAAAGCGGAAAAAAAACCAAACTACATCAATAAAATTGAGCCCAACATCAGTTTAATAGTTCTGCAGCTAATATTTCTCAATGTAATACGCGTTGGGGTTTCACAGTCATGGAAGTTTCGAGTATTAGTGAACTGAAAACTTTCATTCAACTTAGCCAAATGGTATATGTTCATTGCTATTTCAATATAAATAGAAGCAAATGTCAAGTTTAAAAAAACTCTAATGACTAGTAGAATGCTGATCAAATAATTCATCTGCAGGAACAAATTCAGGGATCAGAAAAATTGTCATTAAAATGATTTTATTTTAATAGTCAATAAGCTAAAAGCAATGGATTGAACCGATTTATGCATGAGTAGTGAATAAGCTAAAGTTGATATTTTAATTGCTTATAAACAAAGGATTGAACCGATTTATGTGCTACATTCCATCAAATACATTCAGGTTTATCCAATTCCATCAAATACATCCATTAAACATGACATTGATCGATTATATCTATTGTTTTTATTTTTTTTTAATCTCAATTCTTCTTTAAAAAATAAAATGATCCAAGTCTTTTTGTTCCCTACTTTTCAGCTTTTACATTTTCTGGGTTATTTTTAACTTGAAATTTATGAGGTTGCATGGGTGTGCATCCCAACAATTGTTTTGGGCAGGCACCACATTTTGATTCTAACAATTGCTTTGGGCAAGCTATATTATTCACGTTCGTTTGATAAATATTCATTAATAAAATGTTAGTTTTTGTTTTACTTTTTTCCATGAGCTTTAGTGATTGACTTGAATGGTTCCTCTTTCTTCTTGATGAATACCAATTTAGCTTGGGTTATTGTTTCTAAAGCATGCATTTGATTTCTCATACTTTTTGGAATGATTGAATGCTATGAAATGATACCTCAGAACTTTATACAAACCGTAGCCATGACTAAATCATGCTAATAGAAACACTAATGCCTCTATGAAGAATTGGGGGTTCTGAATTATTATAATTCTCATGTATTATTCTCTGAGATTCTAATTTTTTTGGTTTGTGATTCTATAAGCAATAGATTTGGCTAGGAAAAACTCAAAAAATGAGAGAAATTGAATTATTGCAGTACTCTTTAAGAATTGAGAAGCATATTGCCCACATTAGTATTTTTCGAAAAATCAAGAAATATATAAGTAATTCATGATTAACTATGAACACTAACATAAGACAATAAGACAATTTGGGTTTGATATATCTGATAAAAAATGGGATTTGACTTATCCAAGAGTTACATTCCAATGCTAATCAACATTGACAGGGAATTTACACAATAACAAACAAAAACTCAAAAGAACTCTTGTAATTAGTCTTTCTCTACCTTTGAAATGTGGCTTTGGTAAACCAAGAAACATCAATGGTGGGTGGTCAAAGAGTTATTGAGTGCCCGCCTTAGTGGCAAGATAATTGTCCTTAGAAAATTTCTGCAAAGCTCATCTGTAGGACTACCCAACCAATTCGAACTACTATAATTAGAGCAACTCCAGAAGGAGTAGTTATTTTGGTGTGCCAAATCACTTATTTGTAAGTTTGAACTGTGTTTTGACATCCCTGAATTATAAATCACTTATTTGTAAAGTGCTTAGATGGTTTTCCATTTTTGTTTTTGGGGGAGGTTATATTTTGAAGAATCTGAATTTTTGAAATCTGAATTTTTGGTTATCTATTTTTGTTTGGGGTANTCCCTGAATTATAAATCACTTATTTGTAAAGTGCTTAGATGGTTTTCCATTTTTGTGTTTGGGGGAGGTTATATTTTGAAGAATCTGAATTTTTGGCATCAACTAGTATGGTAGATGGTGATTGAGTTGGTTTTTCATTATGTTGGTTCCTATAATTATTTTCCCTTTTTAATATGGTAGCCCATATTTAGGATCACAATAGCAACTCATATTGTATCGTCTACACTCCTAACATAATTGAAGTTCCAGTCTAAGACATGATTACTCTTTCCAAAAGGTTAATTGTGATTGGGCGTCATGTATAAACATTAGTAATTTTTAGAGATAATTACACTCAAACATTATGTAGGTTCTCTATTCCATGTCTATCTCTCTCAATCTTAATCGAAGTTCAGTATTTATTTCTCTTAGGCATCAAACACCACTACTTCAAAATAAGCATGTTGATTTTGAATCACTCAAAGTAACTGCAGTATTGTCATCCTTGAGTTGGATAGTCCTGATAATTTTGATAAAGTTGTCAATGTTGTTCAATTACTGCCCTGTTAACCAAAAAAATTACCTACATTATTTGGCTTCTTGATAACATGTTTCACTTCGGATTCAATACATGATAACATCTAAGGAGATACCCTCTTGTGGGGATTATTTATTCAAACTTCCATATAAAAGTTGTATTTTCATCTTTCTAAATATCATACAAGTACATTTCATCCTTGTAGGTTTTCTAATTGATAGTTTCTATCTATTCTCAGGTTCTTCTGAATTAAAAACTTATTCTACATCCAAAACTAATTGAAATGGCGGAGAAACAAGTTACCGTTTTGCTATATTGGGGTGGACAAATGAGTTATGGCTCGGAGGATTTATCATACAGTTGTCCTCCCAAAGGTGGTATTGTTATCAATAGTGGTACACAACTGCCGGAGTTATTGAGTAAAATTTACACTATAATGGGGTTGGACAGGGCGCATAACAAGTTGAAGTTGACATGTATATATCCTTTTACAGTTGGAACTGGACCAAGACCAAACATAAATACACATGTCGGTCTGAAAATTGTCAACAATGAACTAGTGACCTCAATGGTTAATGTGGTACTTGACAACCCCAGTATTACTAGTGTTGCTTTGTACGTTGAGACGAAGGACATCAATGCTGGCATAGGCAATAGTCAAACCGAAGGGTGCATAACCACAATTGTCATGATTTACACTGAGTTGCTTAGGCGAGAGATGGGTCCATTGCCATTTTCAACTTCTGCTGTGATGGGTGAATGTTCAACTTCCGTTGGGATGCAAGTAATGGATGAGTCTGGGCAGTACTTTTACACCCAACAAAGAACTGGAACCACGACATACGGTGGGAAATCAGCCAACAATTCACTGAGTCAAAATTTTGAAATGGGTGAGGGGGGAATTGAGTTGGGTGAACAAGATGATGTCTATCAACCAGTAATGCAACAATGCCCAATTTGGGAATATGAAGAAATGTGCGCTAATGATTGTACAGATGTCTCCGATGATGACGAATAAGAAGAAGAGTTTGAGGAAGTAATGATTGAAAAGCTAGATGATGAAGATGATAATGGTGAAGCCTTTGAGGGTGCTTAGGTGGTGGAGATGCATAAGCCTTACTCTACCTCATTCATCATCACTGAATTTGGCCAATATACTGAAGCAGATAGTTTTGTACCGTCAGTTGAACAGAATTTGTGGGATCCGATGAAGATGGAGTTGGTGAAGGGCATGATTTTTAAGTATAAAGCTTCATTGATTAGAGCTGTTAAATGGTATTCAATCAAGCTGAATCAGGATTTTATCATGGTCAAAACAAACACAACTGTGTGGGCTGTACAGTGCATCATGTACATGCAGCCTAATTGCACGTGGAGACTGCGTGCTTGTTTTAGGAAAAAAACTGAAAAATGTTTTATATCACGAAATTTGATGGACCACATACCTGCTTCTACCCTAGGATGAGTCGTGACCATCGACAGTTAAACTCTAACTTCATTTGTCATAATATACTGGGAATCGTGGGTGATACACCACAAACTAAAATGTCGACAATTCAGAAGAATATAAAGGAGAAGTTCAAGTTTGATATTTCCTATAAGAGAGCATGGATTACAAGGAACAAAGCAATTGCTAAGCTTTTCGGTGATTAGGACTCATCATATGACATGTTGCCAAAGTTTTTGGGTGCCATCAAGAAGTATAACCCTAGCTCAATTGTTAAGTGACAGTACAACTCTAAAACTGTTGAATGTAATATTTTTTTACTAGTATTTTAGGCATTCAAGACCAGCATTCAAGGGTTTAAATATTGTCGATCTATTGTCAGTATTGATGGGACATTTCTGCGTGGAAAGTACAAGGGAAAACTGTTAGTGGCGACTGCTTTTGATTCTAATAAGCAGTTGTTTCCCATTGCATTTGCTATTGTGGAAGAGGAGAATACGTCAAGTTGGGCTTTTTTCCTATATTACCTTCGGCGAATTGTTCTTAGACATTGGGAAGGGATATGTTTAATTTCTGATAGGCACAAGGGGATCCTTGCGGCTGTGAACAAGGAAGATTCTGGGTGGCATCCACCGCATGGTTATCATCGTTTTTGTCTTCGACATGTTCGTAGTAATTTTAATACAGAGTTTAAGGATGCACATTTGTACGATCTTATGTGGAGGGCTGGAAAGGCAAGACAGGTTCACAAGTTCGATGATTTAATGAATCAGAAACGCAACGTCAAAGAGGCAGCCTATAAATACTTGACTGATATACCATTGGAGAAGTGGACATTAGCACATGATGGTGGACGATGGTATGGCATCATGACAACCAACATTTCAGAGGTTTTCAATAGTGTTCTTCAAGGTGCTAGGTATTTGCCCATAACTGCTTGTGTGCAGACGATATTTTATCGGGTCACGAAGTATCATTTTGAACGTCGAGACCAAGTAGAAAAATGGAAAGAAAATGGGATGGAGTTTCTTAAGCGTGTTATGGAATGATTAAAACATGCACAACAAATGAGTCATGTCCACGACGTGACGCCATTTCATAGGCAGTGTGGTCTTGTTGAAGTGTCAATTGGCGGTGGTCATAAGCAAGTTGTGTCTTGAAGATTGTTCGTGCACATGCAAAAAATGGGCAATTTACAGAATTCCTTGCTCGGATGTGTTGGCTGTATGCTCTTATCTTCAGTTGCATTTTCAGCTCTACATAGATCTCATATACACTATAGACAATTTGGAGAAAATTTGGGCGCCTAAAATGTTTCCTCTAGAAGATGAGCACTACTGGGATAATCCCCCACGGCCCAAATTAGTCCCTAATCATAACCAACGTCGAGACTTGATTGGTCAGCCACGGACAATGCGCATATGGAATGAGATGGACTTCCCACCAGAGGGTCGTAATCAGATACATTATGGGATATGCGGTGAACTAAGTCACAATCGTCGGAAGTGTACATCAAAAAATACGCGGGCTCCAGCGTCCCTTCAGTAGATTGTATTTTGTTGTTTTGTAAGCTTTATATGTTGTTGTATGTAATAATCATTTGTGTAATGGACTTGTCGATGTGATTATGTTGTAGCCCCATTTTGGTATAATGTCTTGTATTTAAATGTTTGTTGTAATGATTTGTTTGATGGTTGATGACAAATGTTGTTTTTTGTATATTCATATAGTTATTCATCATGGACATCGATGGACGGCGATTATTACATCCTGGTCCATAGGACCACTCCGTTCTTGCATTACAGGCTGATCATCGATCCGAGGACATCTGGTAGGGCATAGATCTACCTCTGTTGCACTGCAGACATAGTGATCACACCGATCAATAGTTGCATGTCACAAATGTGCGTGTGCTCCGTCATTTGGTGACAGTTGGCTTTTACGGGGCGCACAAGCTTGCGTCCAAGCGGCTGGACCATGCACTCATCACCGCGCTTGTCAAGAGATGGCGTGTCGAGACATATACTTTTCATCTTGCGGTGAGAGAGGCTACGATCACTCTACAAGATGTTGTTGTTCTCATAGGCCTACCTATTGATGGTACGGTAGTATCTGGGAGAGATAGTTGTCTGGCAGACACGACATGGCCAGCATTATGCCAGCAGTTGCCCGGTTTTACACCGGTGCATGGGGCTATCAAGGGGTCTTTCCTCAGGCTTTCAGCATTGCGAGGGCATTTGGATGGAGGTGTCCCAGTACATGTAGATGATGATTTTATTGCTTCTTATGCTAAAGCCTACATCATGCTCCTGATCGGTTCATGCCTTTTCTTGGACAAGTCTTCTAGTAAGGTCAAGTTGATGTACCTTCCTTTACTTGCCGATCTTACATTAGCTAGTCAGTACAACTGGGGTACCGCAACATTGGTTTGGCTTTATCGGGAGATGTGCATCGCCACTAGACGTGATGCTAAGGACATCGGCAGATTACTTGTTCTAGTACAGGTACATGCAAACTTATGTTTCATGTTTGTTTAAATTTATATTGTTTATTGTAATGACAAATGTATGTGTTACACTAAAACTTTTTTGGTTTTTTTATATAGTTATGGGCATGGGAGTGTTTATTGCATATACGTCCTCAGCGATTACTCCCACGTGCTCCTTTACATGATGTACATCCAGACGCTGGCCTAATAGATGATGTACCACCTGCACCTGCACCGGTACATGGTGCTGCACCACATGTACCAACACTTGATGACCTACCACCGAGGCCTCGTGGGAGTAGGTATGACGTTTTATTATTCATTAAGTATTTTATTGTACATCCAACTAATCTTATTTTTTGTGCTATGCAGTTGGGATTTTGCATTTTTGGAGTAACACACGCCTACCCATGTCCTCAGACATTTTAGAGATCAGTTGGATCAGATGCACGATGACCAAGTATACAAGCGGTTGTTGGTTGTTATTGAATGTGTTGTATGATTGGTAATTGTTGGTTGTTGTTGGATGTGTTGTAGCTGGTTGTTATTGGATGTGTTGTAGTTGGTTTTTGTTGGTTGTTGGTGATTTTTTGTTGGTATGATTGGTTTTTTTTATACTGCAGATGATATGGCAGCCATTTAACGCTAATATGTTGGCTATTCTACCTGATTATTGTTTACGTGGGCGGGACTTATGGACTACCGGGGCCCCACTCATATGTTTTGATGTGGTGGAGTGGCATTTTCCAGACTATGTTATGCAATAGTTTGGATGGAGGCAGCCCATACCAGCCTCATGTGATTCCAGTTGTGAGCTGCATGCCACAAATAGGCGTGGCAGACATGGTTATGACTGGACAATCGCACATCAGCGGTACATCAGGATGTGGGATGAGCGGCAGGATTCTATTGTTCATGGCGAGCTTACGCTCGACATGATGGATGCCACTGATCCCTACATGGAATGGTATCGGCACATCACTAGGCTACTTATCAGACCACCGATGTCGCGCCCTGAAGTTGGTTTTCAACCCGTCGGCAGTATCATGGAGCTGATGGTATGTGTTGTTTACTTGGTATTTAAATAAAATGTGGTACATAAATTAATTATTTTTGATTATAATCATTTTTTTTTCTTCTGCAAACACAGACACTTGCACAGGTTTACCACACAGCTCATGATGTTGTTAGTGAGGAGCTTGATATGGGGAGATATCAGGCGGCCATCAGGCAGATGGAGGAGCTAAGCTACCAGTGTTTGTTAGCTCTTTCTGAGCACAGACGACTTATGCAGCCTCCGGGAGCCAGTTGTTGCAGCCCCAATTCTTGCACGACAGTGGGGAGTACGTATATCTCGACCTCCAGCTGCACGCCCACATGAGCAGACTCCCCCACCGGTCGTGGATATTTCTATGACATATGTCCCATCAGAGGCACGCCCATTGGCTAGATATGTTCCACAGACTGTTGCAGAGGCAGGCCCATCTACCCCATATGTCCCAACTTATGAGTTTGACATTCCTACACCAGTTGTTCACCATCAGTCTTCATCACCGCTTGATCGTCCGAATGTTACATCATGTGCGTCACCGCTGACGTCTCCCGGTGTTGATGCATCGACGACTCCATTCACACCTACACTAGCACCAAGCGCTACGATAGATACATCACTTCCACCTGCAGGGCCATGTATTCCACGTATTGTTCCACCGATCCCCACACGACCTACTTCTCCTGTTCCATACAATGATCGCTCCGATGATGCTGAGATTCTAGCTGAGGGAGTTACACAGGACCTATCATTGTCACACATAGGTCAAGGCAAAGGTCGGCATGGAGTCGATTGGCATACACACTATACACATGATCCAGTAGATGGTGGAGTCATAGAAGATATATCGCCTCTGCCTGATGGTCAACAACCCAAGTTGTAGAGGAGACCACCGTCTTGTGGGACATAGTATTTTTTTTTATATTTGTTTGTATAAAATTTGTAAATATTATTGTTGTATATAAAATATGTTTGTGTTCATAGTTTCATGTAATGTTATTTCATTACTACCTTTCAAATTATTTATTCAATACTCTAAAGACATGTTTGTTGAATAACATAACATAAATTATTTAAATTTAGATGAACATTACAAACTGGAGTAGTGCACTATATTTCATAGAAACAAAATACATAAAAATATTGCACACACAAGTACGATGACGAAAGTGTAAATATTACAATACAAGATTTCAAGGACACTTCTTCATGGGTCTTCATCTTCGTCAAACAGGTAATGATCAGAAATACATCCAGCTTCACCACTCAATTGTAGCTTAAACTTGCTTCTTGCATCCTCCCTTCTATAGCACGATCGCTTGTAATACGGCGCAGATTGTACCGATTACAACGGATTGTCATTTGATTGTTCTCAACTCGAATGCAAAACAATTCTCGCTATAATTGTTGAGGAGTGTTGATAGACATACCAATGACAACCTGTCGAGGCCTTTTTATGTTGTAAGAACGTAAATCTAAGCTTAGATTTTCTCTTTCTGTCAAGTGATATTGTCATTCCGCCATCATTGTGTTCATAGCTGTTAGTGAATAGCGTAATTGAGGATTCATTGGGCAAAAGAACTCATCCTCTAAAGCCCAATGATAACCCAGAGTTTCAAATAGGGTTCTTGAACTAAAATTCATTGTTAGAGATAAATTTTGTACATTGAACATTTAACATTAGTTCATATTTATAGGCAATTTATTTATGTTAGTATGCGATTGACATTAGAACATTATGTACTCACAATCACGGACTACACAATAATATCTACTGACACTTTCTGACAGTGAACCATTATGTAGTCACACAGATTGCCATTTAACCAGTGTTTAGTCACATCAACCTAGTGTGTTGCCACAACGACTAATAATAATGCAATTGTCAGTCAATGTAACTAGTTTTTATTCAGCAAAACTAGTGTGTTGTCACGGGTTTTAAACGTATCACGGGTCGTGAATCACTATGACACTGGATGAATGAGGGTCTATTAAAATCAATAGACTACATTTCTCAGTGTGTTGTCAAAGTCACTATGTACTAGTGTATAGTCATGCGTACTGCACAAATATCTTATTACTGTTTGACCATCAACTCAAACATAATGGTGACTACACACTGCTGCACTGCTGACAAATTTATTTATTTCAGACAATAAAAATCACTATAAAAACATAATATAGGGCGGGTCATATAACATGTATTGCACATTATGTCTACTTCAGGGGCGCGAACAAGTGATACCAGCTATAAGCATGAACCAGTATGGTTATTACAAGAGCGAGATGATGATTACAAGAGTTAAAGACTTTCTGATCCAAAGGAGTATTATGCCGGACTTCGTAGAGAGTGGGCTTTTCGTACTAATGAATCACAGTCATTATGCACAGATTTGACAAAACTTGCTATACCGGTGTCACATAAACTTTCACTTACCATGCCCCAAAAGAATAGAGTCAATTATGAAGCATTAGGTAAACGTATACGAAAGGAAAATAATAGAATGATGCTCCGTAAGTGCCAATATTATATGCTCTACATAGCATCTGACATGGTCACAACAACATTTGGCAGGGAGTTAACAGTTACTGAGCGATCTAAGATTTTGTCTAATGAACAATACCTATCAGATGAGTATATGTCTGATGAAAATTAAAAATTTTAATTACTGTTCACCTTATTAAGCATATAACGTTTATGTCTATGTCCTATTTACTTTAATCATTATTGTTGCTTTATAAGTTTATTCAGTCTGTTGTCATATGTCAACTTTTTCATTGTCACATCTTGTTATTATGTTGTCACTTTAATCAATCTATACAGTGTGTAGTCAATCTATGCAGTGTGTTGTCAATTTAATCAATTTATGCAGTGTGTTGTCATATCCAAATTTTTTCATTGTCATTTTCCATCATTGGCAAATCAGTTCTAAATTATGCCGAACCGAGCATATATATACTACCTTTCACAGTTGTGTAAATACACCACCGTCAAATAAAATGTATAGGAGCACATCACATGCAAGTTCTTCTTCACACAATCACCAAAATAGTTTATCTTTGGGTAACAAACGTGGACGCTCAACAGACAGCTCAACATCGTTGAACAAAGTTCCTTCTATCAAATCATATACCGACTCTAGTGCTGTAACATGGTATGGACGAAAACGTGCAATCCGCAATGAGCTCATCGACCCTTATCACCCATTCAGACAAGCTGGACATGTAATTATTGGGCCTGCAACTGATTATCCACCTCCAGGTGCTCATATCGAACCCACACCAATATGGCGACAATTATAGGCATGAAATTGCAGTACCAAAGGCACATTTGGCTGATATTTATAATTCACATAATTCAAACAATCATGATGAGGTCATTTCAAGGCTTGAACGTGAAAATGATCAACTGCAACGTCGTCTTGATTGTTTTCACGCACTCAATTTTGCTAAAATAGAGCATTTTGATCCTGAATATGCCGAAATTGAAATTTTAGAGGATCCGTTACTTATTTCTGATCTTGAGCTTTTTGATTTCTCTGATTTGGACGATGATGTGTCTAACACTTTTATCCCATCATGTTTATGTGTACTCGATAATCTTTTATGTTGTTTTGAATATCAACCACGTTATTGACATCTTATTTTTACATTTATATGTTCTAAATAACTTATATTTTTTCAGAACGTATACTTCTATAGGAGAAATTATTGGGTGTAACGCTTACAGTTTGTATGAGACCTTAAATTTAATTATATGTATATGTTTTTAATTTTTAAACTTTGATATGCTAAAAAATATATATATTTTTTAATTATCAAAATTTAGTTATTGAATGTAATTCAATTTTTAATTAAATAAAAATAAACTCATCCTCTCACAAAGAGAGGGAACAAAAAAATTTTAGGTATTATTGTTCGGGACATTCAAAATTCAAATTTTTTTTTAATGTAAGTAAATTTTTAAATAAATAACATAAACAAAATTTATGTATTTTTAAAATATAAAAATTTATTTATTAAATAATTATTTTTTTAAATAACACATTTAACATTTTACTCAAAAAAAAAAAAGACACAAAACCTATCACTAAGGAATAAATTAAAACTCAAGATAAAATTTAAGGCGAGTTATGATAATTGGTGTGTTTGGTCTTGTCGGTGGAGTTTGATATGCTAAAAAAATATAAGTGTTTTAAAATTATCAAAATTTATTTATTGAATGTAATTAAATTTTAAATAAATAAAAATTTAATTACTCATCCTCTCAAAAAAAAGAGGAAGGAAAATATTTTTAGGTATTATTAGGGAAATATATGTCAGTAGGACAAAAAAAAATTTATGTATTTTTAAATTATTAAAATTTATTTATTAATTAAATTGTTAAAATGATCCAAAAATTAATTATTACAAAAATATTCACCTGACTTTCTACCCGATTAATCGGGTAGAAATACCACACATGTCCGGTAGGGTAGGTCAAGAAAAAACTCTTCCACAAAGTATCGGGTGGGAAGACGAAAGAGTATATTTCCTACCCGTAGGATAGGATGAACACCCCTATGTGCAGGTGGTACAACATAAAATAATTGAGTGGTTTGATTATTATATATGTATTATTTTATTTATTATATATGTCCTTTACAAGTTGAGTGCATTTTATTAACATTATTTTATTAAATAAACATCACATAAAACAATCAAGTGGTTTGATTATTATATATGTATTATTTTATTTACTATATATGTCCTTTACAAGTTGAGTGCATTTTATTAAATAAACATCACATTTGTTGGTGTGACTTAATCACATGTTATTAACAATTGCATGGCTTGATCTGGTGTGTGGAGGCAACGACGTCAAACCGAATAACGTCTCTTATAAAGACGTTAGACGTCAAACCGAATGACGTCTTTATAAGAGACGTCAAACGGAATGACGTTTTTAATGGTGGGCTGGCCAAGTGGGCTAAACTACAGTATTGAGCTAAAAAACGTCAAATGGACTAACGTTTTTAAGATAAAGACGTAAGTCCATTTGACGTCTTTATCCTAAAAACGTCAATTCGTTTGACCTTTTTAAAAATTACTTGTATTTGAAAATTACTTGTATTTGAAAATTACTTTCAAAACTACCTTTATTTGAGACTTTTTTACTAAAAGTGCATGGGATAGGTCAAAAGTTCTAACTGATGGTGACGCAATGCGGGTGTTGAAAAGGGCTTGTTGTACGAATGAAGGAATGTGATTGTCGATTGGTGTAGCTATAAGCAGAGAAGAAGAGAAGTCCAATATAAGGTTCTTGTGATCGCTTCCAAGATAAGGTTCGTTCTACTGAACACTAATAATTAAACAATGCCCATACATGCTGAGAATTTACTTTCTGAATTGGTAGCATCTAAACTTAAATAGGTATTTAGAATTTTTTTTGATTTGTAACTGATATGTTTACTTCGTTTTTAATAGTTGAAGAAGTGACCATGTGGCTGGTTGGTCTTCACCGACTTGTGAATACACAACTGGGAGAGAGAAAGAGAATAAATAATTGTAATGCAGAATTTCGGGAGGCATGTGATGATTTAGATTTAGTTGAAAATAGTGTTGTTCGAGCTTTAATGTTAAGGATAAATATGTCAAAGTTGTGGTTTTGGAGGGTAGAGTGGGAAAAAAAAGTTTTTTCAAAATGTTGATATTTTAAAGTAGTATAAATATAGATAGGGTTTAATATATTTATCTTTTGTCTTAGTTATTTATCACCCTGTAAATGGGTTAAAATGCTAAAGTGAACAATCACCAATGACAAACACATCAATGTATTACATAGAGTGTTTGGTCCGTAAATATAGACACAATGTGATTATACAGAATTCTATAATTATATAAGTCTATGCTCTGTTGTATTATAGAATTCTGTATGGTATCAAAGTAGTCGATCATTTCTATTTTTTACCCGCAATTTGGCTTCACTAACAATTGGTAATCTAGATTCATCCCAAAGATTACATCATAATTGTCTGATAAGGGAAATGTGCATTTTGTTGTGAAACATGTTAATTTTGCATAACGATTAATTAACACAAATAATATTTGTTGGAAGATAGGAATTCAAGGATAAGAAAATAATATAAATATAACACAAAGATATAAAGAAGTTCGATACAATGTACCCACCTTAGTATACCATACTTATATCCATGGACCAAAAATCTACATTGATGTATTATTTACACAAATCTGGTCACCTAGTAACTGATTACGTAATACTTTTTTTGGGGGGGAGGGGGGAAGGGCGCTTGAATCCTTAACCTCAAGAAGAAAAAGCATTCACAAGGCACATTGGGCCAAAAGCACATTGGTACTGATTACGTAATACTAAACCCTATTTATAGAGATAAAATAATGTAGCCCAAACCTATCCAGATTCAACTTAATCTTTATATTTTCTATCATATGTCTAATATACATATTTATGGTATATTAAAATTATTTCAATATAATCATATTCTATATAGGATTCTCATATTGATTACATAACAAACTCTTATTCATGATAATTAGAGAGTTTGGGTCAAATTCTAATAGCCTCTCTTGAACCAAACTCTTCAAATTTGGTCATACCCAACATCGGACTTAGCACACTTGATTCTGATCTACCAATTTTTTCAAACACCACGTGCAAACCTACTCTTTCGAGTTGTCACAATCATCTCTGTCTTTCAAAAACTTGTGCCTTGGGTGCACCTCTGCCCTCGTCTTACCTGCTCTTAGGAGGTTTCAATAGCCCAGTGACTCGTAACCCACGAGACACTACATCATAACTACTGGGTTTATGTCAGCCTAATAGCTCTCAAACCATTGAAATACCGCAATTTCAATTCTAAGAGGCCAAAATCCTAAAGAAACATCTCCAGCAGAGCACCTGTGGTAATTCTTGAAATCTAAACAATATGATATAACTTAGTCTTCTATTTGATTTCATACCAACTTGAAATTTTTTCTTGTGTATCCAAACAAAAATATGCATCAACTAATTTTTCAAGATTACGTCCTAAATGTATGCAGGACAAAATCAATCTTCTTAACATGTCGTACACACATGACAAATGAGTCTTCTTCAATATGAACACCAACTTGATCATTGAATTGCCAATAACTTACTTTGAATATTGCACCAGGATCGTTAATCTAGCTCTGCTATATTTCTTCCAATTACTTCCCAACTCATCCTTTTGGGATTTTGTGTGTGTTTCTAAATTTCCAAGCTCTGATACCACATATTGGTTTTCATAATAGATAATTAACATAAATAATACTTGTAGGAAGATAAGAATTCAAGGATAAAAAATTAATATAAACATGACATAAAGATATAACATAATTCAATACAGTATATTCACCTTGGTACACCGTACTTATATCTATAAATCAGGAATCTACATCGATGTATTATTTACTGAAATCTGGTCATCTGCTAACTGATTACATAATACTCAACCTTATTTATAAGGATAAAATGTTATAACCCAAACTTATTCAGATGCAACTTAATCTTTATATTTCCTATTCATGGTCTATTAAAATTATTCCAATATAATCCTATTCCAAATAAGATTCTCACATCAATTACCTAACAAACTTTCCCCCGTGACAATTAGAGAGTTTGGGTCAAATTCCAACAAAACAAATATCCCATAAGTTTTTATAGAAGCTTGTTGTCATCATTCACAACCCTGCAATTTGATAGCTATTTGCAGCCACCATGATCTTCGATGAGAGCCCAATTAGACTTGAAGGAGCTAGAGAAAGGCGTAAAGTAAAGTGCAGGATCAAGAGGAAAAGCAAAGGAGGAGAGAGAGAGAGAGAGAGAGAGAGAGAGAGAGAGAGAGAGAGAGAATATGTGAGGAAAGAGTCTGGAGAAAAGAATTCGTGAAAACCAAAAACAAAAGGAAAAAAAGTTTTTTTTCGGGCACAAAGATATCAATCAGAAAAATTAAAATGCACAACTCTTGTAAAGAGAATAATGATTCCTTTTGAGAGCAATCATGGTGTTTGAATTATGGAAATTGTCGGCAACCTACTGGAAATAAATTTAAGCTTGCATCAAAAGGATAACACATTAAGGTGATTACATATCCTCCCTTTTTTTTCTATTACTTTTGCACCCATAGCATGCATGGCCTTTTTGCTTCTGATTCAGTTGAGATCCATAAATACAGTGGAGTTCATAATTATATTAATTAATAAAAATTACACACATTTAGCGAAATGGAAAAATCCATCTAAATACACAATAATAATTGTAGTAAATCAAGGCGGACTTTTTTAAGGATCAATAATGACTTCTAAAATAGAAGTTGTTACTAAAATGACATTTTCCAAAAATTACTGAAAACATTTTCAAAAGTGACATACTTGTTTTTTTTTTTTGCTCATTAAAAAAAAGGGGTGGAGACAAAGAAAATCGTCCAGATACCACCCCAATAAGCCTCACTAGTGAGATCATGAGGCCTTTGACCACGTCTGTTATTCTTCTTGGGAACGAACTTAGCTAGACTAGCATAGCAGTCAACTACTGAGCTCTAATGTAGACTCTAACACTTGAACCTCTAACCTCAAGATAAGAAATTTGACCGATACCCTTGTAGATCACTCCACTCAGTGGTAAGTGACATATTAGTTGACTGATATGATGGAATTTAGCTAAAACATGAGAAATCCATCACAAAATAGTGAATCTAGAACATCTTTCATTTTAAATCAATCATACCTGTTTTACGTGATTCTTACTCTAGAAATTTTGTATTTACTGACCAAATGTACAGGTGATCTCCAATTTGACTGTCCAACTGTTCCAACCAATTGTCCAACCGATTATCTGACCGGTCTACATCATTATTTTGCTCAACATGTGAGTTGCAAGCAATGATCATGCGTATATTCAAAATTATTGCCTTATGAAAGTTTTGTTAGAGAAGGGAAAATTTTCGTTAAATGTGTGATTGTTGCTTGGAACTCACTTGCTAAGTGAAACAATAATGTAGAACGGTTTAGATGATTGATTGGCCAATTGTTCGAATGATCGAACAATCGATTGGATGGTTAGCTAGACAGTCTGTTAGGAAACACAAGTTTTCGAAGTAAGAATCACGTAAATCTCGTATCGTAGATTGGAAACGCAGACTAAATATTTTGTGATGAATTTTTCAAATTTTATCTAAATTTCATTATTTAGACTTTAAAATCAATAAATTTGTCACTTTTGAAAATGTTATTTTAGTAACAATTTATGTTTTAGTGGTCAGAAGTTATCATAAAAATTCTGCCTTGGTTTAGTCTAGTTTTATATTATTATTCTTGTATTTACCTTAATTTTTCCATTTTGTAAATGTCTATAATCTTTCTTAGTTTCTGGATTAGCAAGTATTAGGGATGGTTTTTCATTTTCTACCAAAATTTGGACTTTCACTTGATTATTGTCTTCCCACTAGACTTCATTGTTTTGGGTTGTAATCAATGAAATTCGCTTCATTAGACTGAAAATAAAATAAGGATCTATTTCCCTGCTTTTTAACATTTTATTTATCTTATTTTATTTCATTTTTATCTTTTTTGAAAGTGACATGATTTTTAAATGTGAAGTGGTTAATCATTTTGAATATACTAAGTGAAATACCTCTAACCGCCACCCAAGTAAATACTCGTGGGGAATATAAAGAAATAGCAGGCATTACAATTGTTTTTGGAACTTTAGGCGATGAAAATGGATTCACGTCTCACACGAGTTGATGAGTATGATTCATATATCCAGTCTTCTCCTTCCTACAAAGCGAACAAACTACCATGGACCGAAGTGCTTCGGTTAAAAGCACTCTAATACTTAAGTCAGTACGTGTATGAAAAGAATATGTATGCAGAGAAGGTTGTGCGTACCTTTTACTATGCATACTAGACCCCCTATATAGTCTCTTTCTCCTCGTTTGGGCTCCCTTAATTGATATTGCAAGGTGGCGCACCTCTTATAAATTTGGGATGTTTGTCAGGGATTGCCGAAATCTCTCTAGATGTTTGCTCTGTTGACTAGCTCTTTCCAAGCCAATGATTATGCTTATTCGTTATACCTAAATCCCTTGATTGCAGGCATTCCCTTAGTTTGAGGTTGTTCCGAATGGAGATCAGTCTTTATCGAAACCGAGCTTTTGCTTCTTTTATCGAGCTTCACATGACTCGACTCGCTATCATGAACCGAGTGTAGGCATTCACTATTCTCTCACGTGATCTATCTCATCATTCTCACGTGAGTGTATTAACTGTTCCTTACATGTGGTATAATTTTATGCCCCTTCATTTGCCCCTAAGAAACATGTGTCAGGCCTTTTTTCATCTAGCAGTCATTTCATGCTCTCAAGTTTAATCATTTCATGCATACTTGAGACATGCACCTTGTTCTGATGGCATGTCTTGCATTAAATATTTGTCCTTTAGACTTCTGTCGTTTCATTAGGTCCAAGCTTTAAAAAGGGGTGCACATCTCCCTTTCTTCTTCAATCATTCTGCTTCTTCTAGATCTCTCTTTGTCGCTTTGGGTTTTACGTCTCTGAAATGGCTCCTTTCACTCCTTCAAACATACCTACTTTTAGAACCAAGTAACAGATTCCTGATGACGTTCAAATTCATGTTGTTGGAAATGTCCAACCTCTGATTGGTACCAGAGCATCCACATCCATACTCGAGCTATCACCAAATATGGTGTTTGCTTCCCTTTTCATCCTCTCATTCTATAGGAGCTTTCAGCACTGAAGCTGTGCCCTATTCAATGTTTTCCTAACTTCTTTAGGATTGTAATAGGCGCTACTGCCCTTAACAAGCTTCTAGGTTTGAGTCTGGGTCACTAAGAGATCCTCTTTTATTATATCATCAAGCCTACTAAGGATAACTACTATCTCGCAATGAGAAAGAAGGACCACTATTTGGTGACCCACCTCCTAAACTTGAACAAAGGTCATGAAAATGACATTGTCTTTGTTTTCGGTAACTAGGAATATGCTACTGGTGAAATTCCTTTGTATCAATGCTCTTACGAAGAAGGTGACTGACGATATGCCTCTCCCTTTTTTTAAAAATAAATAATCACTCTCAACTTGCCTTTCTTCTCTTCACTAGGTATGTCTCTTGTAGGTGAAACTATGAAGGTAAGGATTGTAAAACCCGAAAAAAATTAAACTTTTTCTGAAAAAGAGCAAAATAGTAAATTGTCACTAATATGCGGGTTTAAAATGCATATTTCAATAGAACTCGGATGGAGCAACGGACTTCACTGTTAGATTCGTATCGTGAAATTCAGCTGCCAGGTCAATTTTTGTCAAATTCTAAGATAGTCGAATTTTACACATTTTTTGAGACAATTAGGTGACGAATGAGCTTTCAAAAGTCCCTAAAAATAGAAATTATAAAATTTTCTTATAATTGAATAAAATTTCAAATAAAATTTATTTGCACTGAAATCAGAATTTAATTAAGTCATTTCAGATTAAAAACAGACCCAGAAGTGATAAACGTGCAGGGCAATGTGGACTGCGCAATTAAAAGTATAAATAGGGGAAAAATATCTGAAAATTCAGATATTCTTACCCATTTAGCCGGCTGTGTTCAAACGTTGAAGGGAGAAAGGAGAAAAATCATTTTTTCAAGGCTTTCTTCTTCAATCCAAGAAGTTCCATCGGACCAACAGTTAAAGTTGGTCTACGCGATGAGGGCTACGTGTACGTACCAAGAACAAGGGATTTCACCGAAGATCCAAGAGGAGACTTTGGAGAAATCAAGGATTTGGGGTTTGGTTGGTGTTGTAGAGGTGCTTACCATTCATCTCACGCTCCAAGACGTAGGGGTTCTCCTACTTTGGTTCACTTTTACCCTAGGATGTTTTATGAAATGGTTAAGGGTTTGGAATAGCCTAATTTACTTGACTATGGTTAAGAAAAAGAGGAAATGGGTATGGAATTGGCCTAGACCAAATCCTAGCAAAGTTCAGTATTGGGGAAGTATTTGTGTAATCCCTTGAAACTTGATACTTGAGCATGCTACGTGTTTTATAGTGCTTGTACATAAAGTGTGTTGTTAATATGCTTATGAAATGTGTTGGAAGAAAATGTTAATATGTGCTGATTGATGTATTAACATTGTGACAATTTATGGTAATTATATGCGTTGATAGAAATTGTCATGACATATGTGAGATATGTGGTTAAATGGCTCATGTAGTATTCTTTACATAAGAGCATGACATTGACTAAGCAATGGTGCATTATATTGCATTTGCACGAAATAAATGCATCTATGGCCATAAGTATGGGTGTGTGTGTGTGCATGGTTGGATCAATCACCATACTTGGTGTTTGATGGGTGGGTTCGGGAAAGAGGAGTTGAATATCCTACTGAGTCGCACGGGTTGCATACATGAAAAAACTTGTGTCGGGTATAACAAGAATGGATAGATCCCCCCTCGGGTGCAAGACCCGACTACTAGTTTATACACTTCCTACGGTGCAAATCCAAAAAAGTGTATCGATTTGTGGAGCCGGAGGTGCAACACCAAAAGTCCGCTACCCAAATAAAGACACATGGTTTTTGGTTATATAAATGATTCATTTGATGGAAAACATCCATAAATGAATTAGTTTTTATGAACACGTGAGTTTTGTTTCAAAATGATCTTCAGATGTATTTCATCAAAGGTAAATGTTTTACAAATGCATTGCGTAGTGTTATGGAAGCCGGAGTAGGCTTGGGTAAAAATGCATGAGTGAGTCTCATCTCATATCATGACATGGTATGGAAGGAATTTCATCTTGAATAGCATATTCTTGGATGAAATGAAATTATGTTAGTGATTGTTGCATGAGACCATTGCATATGCACTTAGATGGGGAGTAGCCTCTGTAACAAATATTCTACTAGGCGTTGGCTCACCCTATACGAGAAAAATTTCAGGTGCGGGGTTCGTACCAAGGGAGGACTCGCATTCGAGGCCTCAACGATGAAGAAAAGTCGATTTTTGGCTTTTGAAAACAAGTTTTTTTATAAAACTTTGGTTTATATTTCATTTTGATATGTAATCGTGAAATGGTTTGTAATAGAACTTGTAGATATCAAGTTTATCCAATAAACATCATTATATATGTTTGAAATGATGTTAGGGTGGTTTAGAATGGATTGGACATGAAAAACAGGTGAAATGGACAAATTGGACAGAGTGTACTAGTCCTGTGTACCGGTACCATATGGTCCAGAAGATAGAGCGTACCGGTACTGTCTGTCCAGAGGGCAAATCGTACCGGTACTCTTTTCCCAATTTTTCAAATTTTAAAACTAAAGTGATATGCCTTTGGACTTTGGTTCCTTGTTTCCAAAGATACAAATGAACATTAAATGAGATATATTGGGGTATATTGAACCTTGGTTGGATTAAATAATTAAAAGAACACAGGTTACACGTGTGAGTTAAAATCTCAGGTAAAGGGATACCATTACGTGATGTCGGATTATACGGTACTCACAGATATTTTCGCAGGTTGACGATGGTCAACAAGACCCCCGCATTTAGGGGCATCACAACTTGGTATTAGAGCTTAGGCCATAGATCTTATATGGGCCTTGTGGAGAATGAATCTATTACCTTCCTTTGCGAGAGTGAAATGGGTTTAGAGTCCATGGTGGTCTAGACCATTGCATTCATTATGCATTTCATTTTATGTGTTATGTGAAACATATGCTATATGCTATGTGTTATGTGCATTATATACATGGTAAAATGTATATGGAAAGGGACACTAAGATTAGAAAACATAACTTTGGAAGTCAGAAAAGAAATGAACGGGATAGTTCAAGGTATAAATGTTTACTAGTGGGTGACATAGACTCTATTGAAAAACAAGGAGATAAATCTCAATGTTTCAAGTTTGGTCCCTATCATGGAATACTAAATGAATGCTCCATTGCTATCTGACATGTGTGTAGATGAAAACTAGAGAAAGGGGATGTCGGGATGGACAGAACAACCAACCACCACCGACCTTGGACCAACAAGCCGTTATAGAGGCTATTGGTACGACGGCTGCTACCATAGCACAGGCTAGCACTATGGCTGCCACTATTGCACAGACTGGTGGAAATGTGGGTCAAGGAGGCTCAAGTAACCTCCAGAAGTTTAAAGCACACCAACCTCCGATATTTTTGGGAGGGGCGGATCCTATGGTGGCTGACCATTGCTTCCGGCAAGTCGATAAGGTATTGAGGGCTATGGAGATCACCTCCGACACCACCAAGATAACCCTAGCAACATTCCAGCTGCTAGACATACAAAGGCCCTTGAGTTTTTAGACTTGAGACAAGGAACGATGTTGTGATGGAATACGTGGCTAAGTTCACGGCATTAGCACGTTTCGCCGATGATTATGTGGCTACAGACATGACCAAGGTGAGGAAGTTCAAGGATGGCTTGAAGTTGTCCATCCGAGGCAAAATTGTGGGTCTTCTTCTACAAGACTTGGACTCGATGGTCACCACAGCTATGACCATTGAGAGGGAGGTAGAAGATGCATAGAACATCCTGGAAGTGGGTGTTAAAGACAAGAAGAAGGAGGGTCAATCCTCTTCTTCTAGTTCGGGGAAGAGACAGAGGACCTTTATTCCTCAAGGACAGGGTCGTGGTCATCAAGGCCAAGGCTAGGGTCAATCCTCCCAAGGTGGGAGACACTTCAGGGCTCTCAACCAAGCAGGCTCATGGGCATGTTTTCATTGCCACCAGTAAGGTCACATGTAACGGGATTGCCCTCAGAGGCAAGGACCCTTGGGTTACGGGTCATCTTAGTCCCATACTTTGATGGGACAACCACAGACACAGTACATTCCTCCTTACCCCACCATGGGCCAGGGGAATAAGTACCAGTTCCAAGGTACTACTCAGGCATCTATTACTTCACGAGCGGGGACTCCGCAATCAGGCTAGATGGGCCAGGGCATGGGTCGAGGTCGAGGCCAGGGCTCACAAGCTAGGACTTCGAGAACCCCAGGGGCATGTCTACGCCATGGTGCCACAGACTGAGCCGACAAATCAATCGGTGATACAGGGTATATTACTACTATATTGCTTATGGGCTAAAATATTATTCGATTCTAGTGCATCGCATTCTTTTATTGTTGCATCTTGTGTGAAAGGCTTGGGCTTATAGGTTAAGACCTTAGAAGAGTCGTTGTATATGAGTTTTCCCCTAAGAGCTAGGGTGAGAGTTGATTAGATATGTCGGGACTTTGAGTTAGAGATCTCGGGAATTCTAGTCATCGTGGACCTTAGGGTCATGGACATGTCGGAGTTTGATGTGATCCTTGGCATGGATTGGTTTGCAGCACAACGGGTCGTCATTGATTGTGATCGTAAAAGAGTCACAGCCTACACCCCGAAGGGAATTTGTTTCAAGTTCCAGGTGGAAAAGCATGGTGTTTTACCCCAAGTAGTTTATGACTCTCGTTGGCACAAACAGTTGATGGGTTGGCTAGTAAGCCTTACTCTAGAGGATGAGGCAAGACAGGAGTTGGGTATAACTCGGGTCGTGTGCGAATATGAGGATATTTTTTCTGGATGACCTACCGGGATTACCTCCACATAGGGATGTGGACTTCACCATTGAGTTACATCCTGGTACGTCACCTATTTCTATGACTCCACATAGAATGGCGCCTGCTGAGTTGCAAGAACTCAAGGCCCAATTACAGGAATTGTTGGACAAGGACTTTATTAGACTGAGCACTTCACCTTGGGGGGCTCCAGTGTTATTTGCCAAGAAGAAGGACAAAACCCTTCGACTATGCATAGATTATCGATAGTTGAATCGGGTTACTATCAAGAATAGGTACCCTTTGCCAAGGATTGATGACTTGTTTGATCAGCTGAGAGGAGCGCGAGTCTACTCCAAGATAGATCTCTGCACTGGTTACCATCAGTTGAGGGTTCGGGAGACAGATATCCCTAAGACAACGTTTAGGATGCGGTATGAGCATTTCGAGTTCACAGTCATGCCTTTCGGATTGACGAATACTCCAGCAACATCATGGATCTCGTGCATAGGGTGTTTCAACCCTACCTAGATCAGTTTGTTGTAATCTTTGTTGACGACATCTTGATCTACTCCAAGTCTGAGGAGGAGCATGAGGGTCACTTGAGGGTTGTTCTCCAAACGTTGAGAGATCATCAGTTGTATGTCAAGTTCAACAAGTGTGAATTTTGGCTTTTAGAGGTAAAGTTTTTAGGACATGTAGTGTCGGCTTCGAGTGTATCCATAGGCCCGAAAAAGGTTGAAGCAATTATGAATTGGGTGAGACCTAAATCAGTCTTCAAGATACGTAGTTTCTTGGGATTGGTAGGGTATTATAAGAGGTTCATTAAGGATTTCTCTTGATTAACTGCTCCTATGACGAGATTGACCCAGAAGGAGGTCAAGTTTGAGTGGAATGACTCGTGTGAGAAGGTATTCCAAGAGTTAAAGAGGAGGCTTACATTAGCTCCTATCTGGATAGTTCCAAAAAGGGGACAGAGGTACATGGTGTATTATGATGCTTCGAAAGACGGATTTGGTTGCGTTTTGATGTAGTCTAGGAGGGTGGTAGCTTATGGTTCTCGATAGTTAAAGAATCATGAGCAGAATTACCCCATACATGACATAGAGTTGGCGACCATTGTCTTTGCCTTGAAGGCTTGGCACCACTATCTATATGTTGAACAGTTCGAGGTATTTTCGGACCATAAAAGTCTGAAATATATCTTTACATAGCGGGACCTCAACATGAGACCACGCAGGTGGATGGAGTATCTAGAAGACTATGACTTTACTTTGCATTACCATCCCAGTAAGGCAAATGTGGTGGTTGATACACTCAGCCGGAAGTCACAGGGAGTCTTGGCTAGTGTGGCTTCCTAGGAGTGGCAAATGGTTGAGACTGTGGGACAATTCAGGCTACGTTACATGGGGCAGGCTCAGGGTACTTTAGAGAGTTTGGTGGCTACACCTTCCCTACTGAACAGAGTTATAGAGTCCCAGGAAGAAGACACAGAGTTAGTGTCTATCAGGGGTCGAGTATAGGCAAGTTCCGGTGACGAGGGTTGGGCCATTCACACGGATGGTAGTCTTCGATTTAGGGGAAGGATTGTGGTTCTCCAGTCTGCAGAACTCAGAAAGGAGACTCTTAGAGAGTTTCATTGTTCTCGATTTGCTGTGCATCCAGGTGGCACAAAGATGTACCAGGATCTTCGTCGCCAGTATTATTGGAGCAGGATGAAGAGAGACGTTGGAGACTTTATTAGCTGATGTCTCACGTGTCAGCAGGTTAAGGCTGCACACCAGAGACCAACGGGATTACTCCAGCCCTTGGAGGTAGCTGAGTGGAAGTGGGAGTATATCACGATGGATTTTATGACTCACTTGCCACAGACATCGCGGGAATATAATGCGGTGTGGGTGATTGTGGACCAGCTTACTAAGTTGGCACACTTTTTGGTAGTGCAGATGACCTTAACACTAGAGGAATTCTGCAGGTTGTATATACAAGAGATTGTCTTATAGCATGGGGTACCCGTGTCTATAGTAGCGGACCGGGATCCCAGGTTTACGGCTCATTTTTAAAAAAGTTTCTAGCGAGCCATGGGGACAAAGTTGATGATGAGCACTATTTTTCATCCCCATACAGACGGTCAATCGGAGAGGACTATTCAGATGTTAGAGGACATGCTACGGGCATGCGTCCTAGATCTCAAGAGTGGCTGGGAAAAACATTTACTCTTAGTAGAGTTCGCTTATAAAAACAGTTACCAAGCGAGCATACAGATAGCACCCTATGAGGCATTATATGGGAGGCCATGTCGATCTCCGGTTTGTTGGATGGAGGTGGGAGAGAGACCCTCTACAATCCAGACTTGGTTAGAGACACCTTGGAGAAGGTGAACTTGATACGGAAGCGTCTTCTCACGGCTCAGAACTGGTAAAAGAGCTACACCGACAAACGGCGGCGACCTCTAGAGTTTGAGGTGGGAGATCATATCCTCTTGAAGGTGATGCCTAAAAAAGGAATGGTCAGGTTCGACAAACAGAGAAAGCTATCGCAGGGGTATATCGGGCCCTTCGAGGTACTTGAGATGGTGGGTACAGTTGTTTATTGATTGGCATTATTGCCAAATTTATTAGGTGTTCACGCGGTATTCCATGTCTTTATGCTTCGAAATATACACCCCAGATTCGACTCATGTGGTGGATTGGAAAGAGCTTGTAGTTGATGATGATGGGACCTTTGAGGAGGGACCAGTACGCATCATGGATAACCGAGATCAGGTTTTGTGAGGTAAGACCGTGAGGCTAGTGAAAGTGTTGTGGCATCACCGAATAGTGGAGGAGGCGATATGGGAGCACGGGGACACTATATGTGCTAATTATCCTTTCTTATTTGAGGATGGAAGAACATTCTTATAGTCATTAGTGTAATATAACTGTTGTATATGCATGTGATTGTATGTGCATATTTGTGTGAATTTTGGGGACGAAATTCTTTTAAGAGAGGAAGAATGTAAAACTCAGAAAAAATTTAACTTTTTCCGAAAAATGGCAAAATAGTAAATTATCACTAATATGCGGGTTTAAAATGCATATTTTTATAGAGCTCGGATGGAGCAATGGACTTCACCATTGGATTTGTATCGTGAAATTGAGTTGTCACGTTAATTTTCATCGAATTCCAATATAGTTGAATTTTGCACATTTTTCAAGACAATTAGGTGACAAATGAACTTTCAAAGGTCCCCAAAAATAGAAATTATAAAATTTCCTTATAATTGAATAAAATTTCAAATAAAATTTATTTGAACTGAAATCAGAATTTAATTAAATCGTTTCAGGTTAAAAACAAACCCGAAAGTGATTAACGTGCGGGGCAATGTGGACCGCGCAATTAAAAGTATAAATAGGGGCAAAATATTTGAAAATTCAGATATTCTTACCCATTTGACCGGCTGTGTTCAAACATTGAAGGGGGAGGGGAGAAAAATTATTTTCTCAAGGCTTTCTTCTCCGATCCAAGAAGTTCTGTCGGTTGGAATCCGTTGGACCAAAAGTTAAAGTTGGTCTACGTGACGAGGGCTACGCGTACGTACCAAGAACAAGGAATTTCACCAAAGATCCAAGAGGATACTTTAGAGAAATCAAGGATTTGGGGTTTAGTTGGTGTTCTAGAGGTGCCTACCATTCATCTCACGCTCCAAGACGTAGGGGTTCTCCTACTTTGGTTCACTTTTATCCTAAGATGTTTTATGAAATGGTTAAGGGTTTGGAATAGCCTAAGTCACTTGACTATGGTTAAGGAAAAGAGGAAATGGGTATGGAATTGGCCTAGACCAAATCCTAGCAAAGTTCAGTATTGGGGAAGTATTTGTGTAATCCCTTGAAACTTGATACTTGAGCATGCTATGTGTTTTATAGTGCTTGTACATAAAGTGTGTTGTTAACATGCTTATGAAATGTATTGGAAGGAAATGTTAATATGTGCTAATTGATGTATTAACATTGTGACAATTTATGGTAATTATATGCGTTGATAGAAATTGCCATGACATATGTGAGATATGTGGTTAAATGGCTCATGTGGTATTCTTTACATAAGACCATGACATTAACTAAGCAATGGTGCATTACATTGTATTTGCACGGAAAAAATGCATCCATGGCCATGAGTATGGGTGTGTGTGTGCATGATTGGATCAATCACCATACTTGGTGTTTGATGGATGGGCTCGGGAAAATTGGGGTTGAATATCCTACTGAGTCGCACGGTTACATACATGAAAAAACTTGTGTCGGGTATAGCAAGAAGAGATAGATCTCCCCTCAGGTGCAAGGCCCGGCTACTGGTTTATACACTTCCTACGATGCAAGTTTAAAAAAATGTATCGGTTTGTGGAGCCAAAGGTGCAACACCAAAAATCCACTACCCAAATAAAGACACATGATTTTTGGTTATATAAATTATTCATTTGATGGAAAACATCCATAAATGAATTGGTTTTTATGAACACATGAGTTTTGTTTCAAAATGATCTTCGGATGTATTTCATCAAAGATAAATGTTTTACACGCATGCATTGCGTAGTGTTATGGAAGCCGGAGTAGGCTTGGGTAAAAATGCATGAGTGAGTCTCGTCTCATATCATGACATGGCATGAAAGGAATTTCATCTTGAACAGCATATTCTTGGATGAAATGAAATTATGTTAGTGATTATTGCGTGAGACCATTGCATATGCACTTAGGTGGGGAGTAGCCTCTATAGGAAATATTCTATTGGCCGTTGGCTCACCCTATACAGGAAACATTTTAGGTGCGGGGTTCGTACCGGGGGAGGACTCGCATTCGGGGCCTCAACGATGAAGGAAAGCCGGTTTGTGACTTTTGAAAACAAGTTTTGTATAAAACTTTGGTTTATATTCCATTTTGATATGTAATTGTGTAAATGGTTTGTAATAGAACTTGTAGATATCAAGTTTTATGCGATAAACATCATTATATATGTTTGAAATGATGTTGGGGTGGTTTGGAACGGATTGGACATGAACAACAGGTGAAACGGATAAACTGGGTAGAGTGTACCGGTACCGTATGGTCCAGAAGACAGAGCGTACCGGTGCGGCGTACCGATATTGTCTGTCTAGAGGGCAAACCGTACCGATACGCAGTAATGATACGCTTTTCCAAATTTTTCAAATTTTAAAACTAAAGTGTTATGCCTTTGGACTTTGGTTCCTTGGTTCCAAAGATACAAATGGACATTAAATGAGATATATTGGGGTATATTGAACCTTGGTTGGATTAAATAAATAAAAGAACACGGGTAACACGTGTGAGTTAAAATCCAAGGTAAAAGGATACTATTACGTGATGTCGGATTATGTGGCACTCACAGATATTTCAGCAGGTTGACGGTGGTCAACAAGACTCCCGGATTTAGGGGCGTCACAAGGATCCCGGGGCGATCCTTGAAAATGGACGAGTTAAAGAAGGTATGGGCTTCAGCGAATCTCTTTTCTACTGAGCTACTCACACATTGCTCGAGTACACACCCACCTACATGTCTTTTATTACAAGTCCTCCCCATCCCAGTGCCACCCTTGCCGATGATCATGAAGTCGTCTAAGCTGCTCAGGATCAAACTCCTTGGTCTCGCAAGAAGGTTGATGTTGGCCCCTCTGGAAGGAATTGGCCAGTGAGGAACTTACTTGATTTTCTATCTTCCTCAAGTACGATTGAAATACCTCCTAGCCAAGTTCAAACCTCTTCTGATCCGGAAGGACATACTCAGGAAGAACCTGTTGAGCCAGAGTAGATTATGTATTTTGAGGTACCGGTAAGTGATACGGCTAAGACTTTGGTTGAAGTTGACCTCAGTACTTCTGTCATTCAACCCAAACTCCCTTCTACTACTTCGAAGCAAACCCCTCCACCATCCTATCAAACATGAGCTATCTTGGACTTGTCTTATGATCATGCCCCCAAGAAGTGCAAAGTGTTTAAACTCGATATTTTCCTTCCCACCAGAGCCTGCGATTCCCCTTTTTTGCCTAGTTTTGAAGGCGAAAGGGAGGGAAATCACTGTTCGTGACTCTGTTGTCGAAGACTTCAATGTGGCAGTGGGTATTGCCAGAGGGAGTGATTCTTCCTTGTGATTTAATTGCAAACGAGGTGATGTCCGATGATGAAATTACTCAGCAAGCTATCCAGTAGATGATTCTGGTATTCTACATCTTCTTGTCCTTTTTTTTTTTGGAAGATGGTTTATATACTTCTTTCTTTGTGATTTTCAAGGGCTTCAGAAGGTTCATGAAGTCGAGGCAAGGATTGTACAGAGAGACAAGGCGATGAAGTAGTCTTGTTACAATCGCATGGTGGCTTTGGTTAAGAAGGAGAATACTAATGCAGAATACAAAATTTTTGCAAAGATATGTCAATTCTTCAGGCCCAAACATTAGATTTGACTAAAGAAAATAAAAGGCTTGCTGCTAAGGTGGCAGATTTAAAGGCTTCAGAGTCTACAATCAACATCGAGCTTACCCAAACCCAGCTAGAGCACTCTACACTTCTAGAGGAGTTTGAGTCTTTCAAGGCTGAGTCCAAAGGTTTGGAGGATGCCGCCTTTGATCAGGGTATGGAGAAGGCAAAGAATGATTTGGCTCTGAAAATTCCTTCTCTAGGGAGGGCATACCTCTCAAAGGGTTGGCTTGCTGCCTTGAAAGCCGCAGATGTGCCTCCATCTTCTGAGCTACTTTCTCATTATTCTGTTGTGAGCACCTCCAAACCAGCCTCCTTTCTGAAAAATAGTTGTTTTGCCTATGTTCTTCTCTTTTTTTTAAATGCTACCCACTTCGCTTTTGATGTATATATAGAAGATCCTTTTAACAAGCTTCTTTGCATTCTTCCTTTTTTGTTTTGCTTTTAGTGGTGCGGCCAAAAGCACTTAGCTAGGCATCCTCCAACACTCGGAAAGATTTTCTTGTTTTACAAAAAAGAGTTCGATCCTCAACATTTAGCTAGGGACCTTTTAGTACTTAGAAAATAATTTTTTTCTATGAAGTTATAGCCCTTTGCTAGGCCCTTCTCCAAAGANTTCCCACCAGAGCCTGCGATTCCCCTTTTTTGCCTAGTTTTGAAGGCGAAAGGGAGGGAAATCACTGTTCGTGACTCTGTTGTCGAAGACTTCAATGTGGCAGTGGGTATTGCCAGAGGGAGTGATTCTTCCTTGTGATTTAATTGCAAACGAGGTGATGTCCGATGATGAAATTACTCAGCAAGCTATCCAGTAGATGATTCTGGTATTCTACATCTTCTTGTCCTTTTTTTTTTTGGAAGATGGTTTATATACTTCTTTCTTTGTGATTTTCAAGGGCTTCAGAAGGTTCATGAAGTCGAGGCAAGGATTGTACAGAGAGACAAGGCGATGAAGTAGTCTTGTTACAATCGCATGGTGGCTTTGGTTAAGAAGGAGAATACTAATGCAGAATACAAAATTTTTGCAAAGATATGTCAATTCTTCAGGCCCAAACATTAGATTTGACTAAAGAAAATAAAAGGCTTGCTGCTAAGGTGGCAGATTTAAAGGCTTCAGAGTCTACAATCAACATCGAGCTTACCCAAACCCAGCTAGAGCACTCTACACTTCTAGAGGAGTTTGAGTCTTTCAAGGCTGAGTCCAAAGGTTTGGAGGATGCCGCCTTTGATCAGGGTATGGAGAAGGCAAAGAATGATTTGGCTCTGAAAATTCCTTCTCTAGGGAGGGCATACCTCTCAAAGGGTTGGCTTGCTGCCTTGAAAGCCGCAGATGTGCCTCCATCTTCTGAGCTACTTTCTCATTATTCTGTTGTGAGCACCTCCAAACCAGCCTCCTTTCTGAAAAATAGTTGTTTTGCCTATGTTCTTCTCTTTTTTTTAAATGCTACCCACTTCGCTTTTGATGTATATATAGAAGATCCTTTTAACAAGCTTCTTTGCATTCTTCCTTTTTTGTTTTGCTTTTAGTGGTGCGGCCAAAAGCACTTAGCTAGGCATCCTCCAACACTCGGAAAGATTTTCTTGTTTTACAAAAAAGAGTTCGATCCTCAACATTTAGCTAGGGACCTTTTAGTACTTAGAAAATAATTTTTTTCTATGAAGTTATAGCCCTTTGCTAGGCCCTTCTCCAAAGAGTTCGGTCCTATGCAATTAGTTAGGGACCTATCAATACTTAAAAAAAAAAAAAAATTGTTTTATGAAGTTATGGCCCTTTGCTCTGCCCTTCTTCAAAGAGTTCGATCCTAAGCACTTAGTTAGGGACCTTTCAATACTTAGAAATAAAATTGTTCTATGAAGTTGTGGCCTTTTGCTCGGCCCTTTTTCAAAGAGTTCGGTCCTTAGCACTTAGCTAGGGACCTTTCAATACTTAGAAAAAAAAATTATTCTATGAGGTTATGGCCCTTTGCGCAGTCCTTCTTCAAAGAGTTGAGTCTCAAGCACTTAGCTAGAGACCTTTCAATACGTAGAAAATTTTTTTGTTCTGTGAAGTTATGGCCCTTTCCTTGGCCCTTATTCAAAGAGTTCGGTATCAAGCACTTAGCTAGAGATCTTTCAATACTTATAAAAAAATTTTGTTCTATGAAGTTATGGCCCTTCTTCAAAGAGTTTGACCCTCAACACTTAGCTAGGGACCTTTCAATACTTAGGAAAAAAAAAATTTCTATATGGCCCTTTGCTCGGCCCTTCTTCAAAGAGTTTGGTCCTTAACACTTAGTTAGGGACCCTTTAATACTTAGAATTTTGTTTTGTTCTATGAAGTTATGGCTCTTTGCTCGGCCCTTCTTCCAAGAGGCAACTCTAGCAAGGGAGGTCTATTAGTTGAGACTATTACCAGAAATTTGAAGGAAGAAATTGAAATTAGATTAATCAATATGGATTATTAGCTTCTCTGAGTAGGATTTAATCAGAATCCACTAGCCCTATAATGATGCACTCGTAGTACACTACGAATTGCAAACTTTGACATAAGGTGAGTGCTGATCGATCAAGGGAGCTCTTCTGAGATCATGTACATGGATGTCTTTCAAAAGCTAAGGCTTAAGAAAAGGATTTCAAACCAACTAACACCCCACTGGTTGGGTTCAGTAGAAAAATAGTCCTTCCAAAAGGTAAAATCACACTTTTAGTTCGTATAGGGTCAGTTAGAATTATGACAAAGTACCTAGTGGTGGACGTATTATCAGCATGCAACGCTATCATGGGATGCACCTAGTTGCATGGAATGAAAGCAATCCCATTGACATATCACCAAGTCCTCATATTCCCCTCGACAGAGGGGATAATCAACAATCGAGGGGACCAAGTGAATTCACAAGTTTGTCTTTTAGCGTCAATAAAAGGTAATGGGTGCAGCGAGTTGCATGACGAAGATCCAGCTAAGACGATGAGAAAATAGCAACCAAATTTTGATAGAATGGCCATTGAAGATCCTATTACCGATCTGACCAACTGAACTATTGAAGACCTTGCTAGAGTACCTCTAGACAGGAACGGCGAAAGTTATTTCCCCCTAGGTTCATCATTAGAAGCCGAGGAGCACGAGATACTTGTCTCACTCCTCAAATAGTATGTCGATGTGTTCGCATGGACCACATATGAGATGCCCGACATCCCCCCAGAGATCTCTTGTCATCATTTGAATGTTGACCCAAATTTCAAACTAGTGAAATAGAAGTAGAAAAGGTCGGCACCACAGCAACGGGAGGTAGTAAAGAAAGAAGTAACAAGGTTGTTAGAATCGCAAACCATCAAGGAAGTCTAGTACCCGAACTGATTGTCCAATACGGTGGTTGTCAAGAAGAAAAACGGTAAATGTAGGGTATGCATTGATTTCACCAACCTCAATAAGGCGTGCCATTCCTTTTGCCAAAAATTAACCAGTTAGTTGATGCAATTACTAGTCATGAATGGATGATTTTTCTAGACGCATATAGGGGATACCACCAGATTCTACCGGCTGAGCAGGATCAAGAGAAATCCTCATTTGTAACCCCCGAATGGACTTATTGCCATAAAGTAATGCCCTTCGGGTTCAAATTGCATGTGGGACCTACTTGAGGCTAGTGAAAAAAATGTATTCACACATGCTGGGAAATGCTATGGAGGTTTATATTGATGATATGGTGGTAAAAATCCAAAGGGCTGATGACTGCCTCTCTAACTTAAAGAGAGCTTCTGATTTCTTTCGCAGATATCAAATGAAGCTTAATGCATCAAAATATGCATTCAGCATTGGCTCTGAAAAATTTCTAGAGGTTAACAGAGATGGCAACCACACTTAGCAGATTGATATCCCGAGCCTCAGATAAGTGCAAACCATTCTTTCAGTCCATTGGGAGAAGAGGGTGTGCTTTGGGACCAAGAATGTGAAGAGGCCTTTAGCAAGCTGAAGACCTACTTAGCCTTTCTGCCAGTCCTAACCACACCTTTGCCAGAGGAGCGTCTGCTACTGTTCTTAGCCATGTCAGAACACGTGGTTAGTGGGGCCTTAATGAGAGACGCTTAGAGGGCCTTGAGCCTGATTTATTATGTTAGTAAAATGCTCATTGACCCAAAAAAGAGTTACTTTCCATTGGAGACGTTGGCGCTTGCCCTGGTGAGCTCCACTCGGAAGTTGAGTCATTATTGCCAAGCACACACGATTGTTGTGCTTATAAACCAACCATTAAAAGCCCTTCTTTGCAAAGCCAACCTATCAAGGAGCATATCAAAATGGATAGTTGAGCTCAGCAAATATGACATCTTGTTCGAGCCTAGAACGATGATCAAGGGACAAGAATTGGCCAAGTTCATCTCTGAATTCTCCCCAAAGCATACCTCCATTGAAAGGCCATTCCCAGGTCTATAACTTGATGCTAGTGTTGGGCTAGGTGTTATAAGATGTTTGAGCCTATTCGTTGACAGATCGTCAAACCAAAAAAGGGCAAGAATAGGAGTCATACTAGAAAGCCCAAGGGGAATGTATTGGAAAAAGCTGTGAGACTCAATTTTTAAGCCTCAAACAACAAGGTAGAGTATGAAGCCCTATTAGTAGGAATGAGGCTTATGATTGACATGAGCATGATGAAGCTTCAAATATTATCCGACTCACAGTTGGTGGTAAATCATATACTAGGGGATTACATGGCAAAAGATGAGAGGATGGTTTCTTACCATGATTTGACTGAAAAAGAGTTTAGTCGCATCCCAAAATACTCCATTCAGCAAGTGGGCCAAGCAAAAAATGTGCATGCCGATACGCTTGCATCCTTAGCATCGGCCATTAAAGAAAGGAGAGGAAGAACTATCACAGTCGAGTACAAGGGGGAATCAAATATTATAGTGCAATTATCAAGAAAGGTACTCTCTAGTGACATACAACTGAGCTAGATGGACACAATCATTGGCTATCTACAAAATGGGGACTTACTTGAAGATAAGAAACAACGTCATAAGTTATGACTAAAGGCGGCTAGGTTTTAGCTCTCCCCGAAAAAAGAGGTCTACCGACACTCATTCGATGGACCATGATTGAAATGCATTCATCTTGAGATAGTCCACAAATTTTTGTCTGAGATCCACAAAGGAAGTTGCGGTGCACACACTGGAGGAAGGTCGCTAGCCCACCAATCACTCTCTCAAGGATTTTGGTGGCCATACATGCAAAAAAACACCCTAGTAGTTTGTTAGGTGTTGTGAGAATAGCCAAATCTTTTCTCTAAGACCTAGGAAACCTACCTAGGACTTGTTTCCATTATTAAGTCCACGACCATTCGTTCAGTGGGGACTAGACATACTAGGGCGGATGCCTCGGGCCCCCGAAAACAAGTGATTCCTATTTCTTGCGACTAACTATTTTATAAAATGGGTGGAAGCTGAGCCCTTAGCAAACATACAGGACACAGACACAAGAAGGTTTGTATAGAAAAATATTATCACAAGATTTGGTATACCCACTACCCTTATATTCGACAGTAGAGCTCAATTTGAAAATGGTCCCTTCAAAGCCATTTGATAACAATATGGGATTCGGAATCACAACTCCACTCTAGCTTACCAACAAAGTAACGAACATGCTGAAATTTTGAACAAAACAATCCTAGATGGGATCAAGAAAAGGTTGGAGAGCACAAAAAGGAAAGGGGTGGAGGAGTTGCCTAGCGTTTTGCGGACATACCAAACACCCCCACGATGAGCAACGAGGGAAACTCTATTTGCCCTCGCCTATAGAATGGAGGCAGTAATACCACTAGAGATTGGGTTACTAACACTCCAAACCAACCTAGTCACTAATGGGGACAATGACACTATAATTACTCAGGAATTAGACTTGTTTGAAGAAAAAGGGAGTCAGCAGCAATTCAAATAGCCTCCTATCGACAACAAATGTCTCGAGCTGACAACAAGAAGGTTAGTCTTCACACTTTTACACTTGGTGTCCTAGTTATTAGATGCGTTATGGGAATGGCAAAAAACCTAACGCATGGAAAGTTAGGAACTAATTGGGAAGGGCCATAAAAAGTAATTCGAGTAAGAGGAAATAGATCTTACGAACTTGAGACTTTGGACCAGAGAATAGTGCCACGACCTTTGAATACATCCAATCTATGAAAGTTCTATTTCTGAAGTACCTACCTTCGGGAAGTAATGGTTCCCCCTATAGGACCTATCTTTAGAAAGAAAAGAATATTCTTTCGTATACTTCTTAAAAAAATAGAATTTTTAAGGAAAATTTAATGCAAATTTTTTTAATCCACCCTACTGCCAAGGTAGAGAGGTAAAAATCCTGATAAAAGTAGAAGCCTAAATCAAGCATAGCCACTTGATTAGATCCAGACCCAAGGTTAGGCATGACGATATAAATCAACTGGGTAGTGATCTAAGTCTGATTGGATTGGCAGGTCATTCTTGGGAACAGAATCTTTGAAAGACCCAAGGGGACTGAGTCTTGATTTCCAAGTTGTTTAAGGATGAACTCTTTGAAGAAAGGCCGACCAAGGGCCATAACTTCTTAGAGAAATATTTTCTAAGTATTGAAAGGTCCCTAACTAAGGGCTTAGGACTGAACTCTTCAGAGTAGAAAGTTTAAGCTCACTACTAAGGACTTTTTGATAAAAATCACTAAGGAATAAAAATGCAAAGAAACTTGTTGAAAGAATCTTCCATATATATCAAAAAAGGGGAAGAGAGTTACAATCTTTCAAAAAAAATGTAAATCTATCTTCAGAACACTTGTTTTCAGGGTGGCGGTAGTTCGGATGAGCTCGCAGTAGAATGACAAGTATATACTCTGAAGACTAGGGCACACCAACAGCTGTCAAGGTAGAAAGCCAGCCCTTAGAGAAATACACTTTCTCCAAAGTAGGAATCTAAAGAGCCAAGTCACTCTCTGCCTTCACCATCCCTTGTTCAAAGGCTGAATCTTTTAGATCCTTGGTTCCAACCTTGAACCACTCAAATTCTTCCAAAACGTTTGAATGATCAAGCTGGGTTTGGGAGAGCTCTATGTTGATCACACTTTCTAACGCTTTTAGATCCTCTACCTCCATTGCAAGTCTGTTGTTCTCATCAATTAGGCTTAGCAATTGAGCCTGAAGGATCAGTATCTCCTCGCAAAGCTTTGCATACTTTTCATCAGTAAATTCCTTATTCGCTAAAGCAAACATGCATTCATGAACTGCCTCCTTCATGGCCTTATCCTTCCTAGGAATCCTTGTCCCAACTTCATGAACCTTTTGAAATCGCAATAGACCACAAGGCAAGGCAAGTAAAGAATATCTAAAAAAGGGTGCTAAATTTTTGAAAAAAAAAGCGCAAACATAAAAATACCATAATCATCTACTAGATAGCATGTTGAGTGATTTCATCATCAGACAACGCCTCATTTTTAGCTAAGTTCCATAGCAGCAGAATATTGAATAGTGATTTGCCTTCTTTTTGCTTTCAAAATCGGGCGAAAAAGGAGAATCACGGGCGAAAAAGGAAAGGAAGTATCAGGTTCTGGCATTTTCCCTTCTTGGGGGCACGATCGTTGGAAAGCACCGGGATGGATTTTGGAAGATTGAATGAGGAAGAAATTGCCTCAAAAGAGGCAGAGGGGAGTTTGGGATGGACCAAAGGTGAAGGTTAACATCCACTGAAGCCTTAGCCAAATCATCAATGGGCTCCTCCGAGTGTACTGCTTGCTTTTCCTCGGCAGGGTCTACCAAAGCAGGTTCTTCGGGTTCAGCAGAATTTTGAGCTGGAACAGAGAGCGTTTCAATTGGAGAAGGAACGAAGTCAAGCAAATTCTTCATTGGTCTGTTCCTTCCAAAAGGCCCAATTGTGGCTTTCTTACGAGAATGAGGAGTTTGATCTCGAGCAATTTGGACAGCTTGACGGTCGTCAGCCAAAGTGGCATTTAGATAAGGAGGAACAGTGATAAAAATGTATATAGGTTGGAGTATTCCTAAGCATAGTATAGGCAGCTCGACAAAAAAGGGATTCATTGGAGCTCCACACCTTCTTCAACTCTTCTATCTTTTCCGATCGCTTGGGGTCCTTCCCTTCACAGTTTCACCTACAAGAAGAAGAGGACTAAGTATAAAAGAGAAGGTTTGTGAAGAGAAAAAAAAGAAAGAAACATATCATCAGTCACCTGGTGCGCCTTCTTCGTAGGGGCATCGATAAGAAGGAGTTTCACCAGTAGCATACTCCTAATTGCCAGAGACAAAAACAACATCATTTTTGTGACCTTTGTTCAAGTATGGAAGGTGGGTCACCAAGTAGCGATCCATTTTCCTCATTGCAAGATAATAGTTGTCTCTAGCTAGTTTGATGATGTAGAAGAATAAGATTTCCCAGAGGCCCAGGCTCAACTCTAACAACTTGTTGAGGGCAGCAACGCCCATTAAAATCCAAAAGAAATTTGGTCAGCATTGGATGGGGCATAACTTCAGTGCTGAAATAGAAGAAGGGGATGAAAAGGGAAACAAATCCCACCTTCAATAATGGCTCGAGTATGGATATGGATGTTCTCTCTAGTACCAATTAGAGGCTCATTAGTCCTAGCAACACGAACATGAACGTCATCAGGAATTTGGTACTTAGTTCTAAAAGTAGGTGTACGTGAAGAAGTAAGAGTGGTCATTTCAGAAAGATAGAACCTAAGATATCAAAGCAAAAACTAGAAGAAGAAGAAGAAATGAGTATTTGCACCCTTTTTAAAGGGCGTGGATCTAATAAAATTACTGAAGTCCAAAGGACAAGCATTTAATGCAAGACATGCTGTCGAAACAAAGTGCATGTCTCAAGGATGTATACAATGATAACTTTAGAGCATGAAACGACTACCAGATGAAAAAAATGGCTAATACATCTTTTCCAGGGTCAAGTGAAGGTTATTGAAATTACTCCACATGCAAGGAGCATTTAATATACTCACGTGAGGATGATGAGACATGTCACGTGAGGAAATAATAAAGTAATAGCCAAGTTAAACTATGGGGACTCGTTCCACAATCTCGAGCCAAACCGTTTCAAGCTTGGGAAGAAGCACAAGAGCACGGTAAGAAAAGTAAGAGCTCAATTTCAATGAAACCGAGCTCCAAGTGAGAACAGTTTCAAGATAAAGGGATTCTTATAATCCAGGCATTTAGGTATAATGAACAAGCACAATCAAGGGCATGGGAAGAGCCAGTCAATAAAAGGAGCGTCCGAAGAGATTTTAGCAAATCCCTAATAGAAATCCTAGATTGACAGAGGTGTGCCACCTAGCATTGTCAATTAGGGAAATCCTAACAGAGAAAAGATATAAAAAGGGTTGAATAAGAGCAGTAAAAGGTACACAACATTTTCCCTGCATGCCTACGCTTTACCCACAAGCACTAACTTAAGCATCAGAGTGCTTTCGACCGAAGCACTTTGGTCCTAGGTAGTTCGTTCATTTTGCAAGAAAGAGAAAGCAGGATACAGGATCCAAATTCATCAATTCTTGTGAGAGGTAAATCCACTTTTGACCCCTTACAGTACACATGATCATTTCTTGCAATTCACTTGTTGAGCAAAAGAAAGATGTAAAACGGTCAGAAAATCGGTTGGACAATTGGTTGGAACAATTGGATAGTCAAATTGGATGATCAGTTATACATTTGGTCAGTAAATATAAAATTTCTAGAGTAAGAATTGCGTAAAACAAGTATGGGTGATAGAAAATGAAAGATGTTCTAGATTCACAATTTTGTGATGGATTTCTCATATTTTAGCTAAATTCCATCATTTAGACTATCAATCAACAAATATGTCACTTACCACCAAGTAAGGTGGTCCACTAGGGTACCAGGCGAACTTCTCAACTTGGTGGTAAGTGACCATGCATGCTTGGTGGTATGGGTGAAAAAGACCACGCATGCTATGGGTGAAAAAGTTACAGGCAATCAAATATACAAAACAGGGAGGATGTGTAATCATATTAAAGCATTATCCTTTTGATGAAGCTTAAACTTGTTTCTAGTAGGTTACAGACAATTTCCATAATTCAAACACCATGATTGCACTACAAAAGAAGCATTATTCTCTTTACAAGACTTGTGCATTTACTTTTTCTAATTGATTAATTCTTTGTGCCCAAAAAAAAACATTTCTCTTTTTTTTCCCTTTTTTTTTTGTTTTTCACAGATTATTTCCTCCAGACTTTTTTTCTCTCTCCTTTTTTGTTTTTGCTCTTGATCCTGCACTTTACACCTTTCTCTAGCTCCTTCAATTCTAATTGGGCTCTTATCCTAGTTATGGGTGGCTGCAAATAACTATCACATTGCAGGGTTGTGAATGATGATAACAAGCTTCTATAAAAACTTATGGGATATTAGTTTCACAACAAAACACACATTTCCCTTATCAGACAATTATGACTCATTATTTGGGATGAATCAAGACTACCAATTGTTAGTTAAATCGAATTGCGGGGAAAAAAATAGAAATGATCAACGGCTCTAATACCATATAAAATTCTATAATACAAGAGCGCAGAGACTTATACAATTATAGAATTCTATATAATCACATTGTGTCTATATTTATGGACCAAACGCTCTATGTAATACATTGATGTGTTTTTCATTGGTGATTGTTTACTTTAGCATTTCAACCCATTTACAGGGTGATAAATAACTAAGATAAAAGACAAATATATTGAACCATATCTATATATATACTACTCTAAAATATCAGCATTTTTTAAAAACTTTTTTGCCACTTCTACCCTCCAAAACCACAACTATGACATTCTTACCCTTAACATTAAAGCTGGAACAAACCTACTTTCAACTAAATCTAAATCATCACATGCCTCCCAAAATTCTTTGTTACAATTATTTACTCTCTCTCCCCCTCTTGTGTTTTCACAAGTCGGTAAAGACTAACCAGCCATATGGTCACTTCTTCAACAATTAAAAATGAAGTAAACATATCAGTTACAAATCAAAAAAATTCTTAATATTTATTCAAGTTTAGACGCTACGAATACAGAAAGTAAATTCTCGACATGTATGGCATTGATTAATTCTCAATAGTCATTAGAATGAAACTTATCTTGGAAGCGATCGCATGAACCTTATCTTGGAAGCGATCGCGTGAACCTTATTTTGGACCTTTCTTATTCATTGCTTATAACGACACCATTCAGCAATCATATTCCTTCATTTGTACAACAAGCCCTTTTCAACACCGGCATAGCATTTTCGTCACTTACTTCCATGCCAGTACATATTCTGACATGATACGCCATCTCTCTCTTTCTCTCTCTCTCTCTCTCTCTCTATTATGTCATGTGTATAAAATAACCCGAAGCCCCCATTTTTCCTTTGTATGCATTTTTTTGATTTTCTATACTTGAATGTTATCGGGTAAGAATTGACAGCAAAACTTCTTGGTTTTTCCTTTTTTCCATTCTTCTGCCAAGTGCTAGAGAAAGAATTACACTTCATCTTGGATTTAAAGTCAAAGAACATACGTATGAAAATTTTGAGTTCCATCAATGGCCTTTTTTTTTATTATGTTTAACTCCTCATAATTTATTTCCATGATTTAAACACCAGCTTCTTTTTGTTCGACACATGTTCTCAAAGAAACCAGAACTCATGAGCTACTTCAAATTGGAAAGGAAGTTGAATGAGTGAGTTGTTTTACCATGTACATTGCTTTGGTTGTTGTATAATACCTTATTTCAAAAGTCCCTCAGCCTTTTTCATTCCTTCTTCAAAGGCCCTGTCCTCCCTAATCTTGGACTTAACTTTGAAAACTTTGAAGGACTTGAACTCCTCAAGAAGAACAGCATGTTCCTCACGAGTCTAGGAGAACTTAGCAGCCATTGTCTCCTCTAACGACTTCAAGTCATCATTCAAAGCCATTAGTTTGTCCATTTCCTCCACTAAGTCGACCATCTGGGCTTGAAGAACAAGTATATCCTTGAAAAGCTTGGCATTTTCAGCATTTATTGTGTCATTCTTCTCCAAAGTAGCCATGTGATCATATATGATTGGCTTCATAGACTTATCCTTCCTCGCAATTCTGGCACTAACTTTGTGAACCCGTTGCAAACGCTACACAGGGACCAATATTTTAATAGGGAATAGAAGAAAAAGGAAAAAAGAGATGAATCAAACCATCACCATCTACTTGATGGCCCTTCGGGCTATCTCATCATCACTCATGTTTTCGTTGGATGGCAAGTCTTAAGGAAGGATAATCCCCCTCATAATCCCAACTTCCACGTTCATATCTTCTACAACTGAATCACGAGCATTGATTTCCTAACCTTTGGCTTTCAGAATGGGGTAAAAGGTAGGAATAGTTTCTTTAGGAAGAACTGATGACCCGTTATCTTCTATCTCTCTCTTTTTTACGACGTGTGCATGTCGCTCGGCCACCATGATTAAAGAGTCATCTCTAGATAAGACTTTTCGGTAGGTGGAGATAAGGATGTAAGAACCTTAGGAGGTTTGGAGGCATCAGTTAGAGGAAGTGGCAGAATAGATAAGTCATCTTGAACAATTATCTGTTTGTGCTCTGGTCATTTCAGGCTGAGTAGAATCATCAACCATAGGGGTGATTTGATCCAAAGGTGCAAAAGAACTACTCTAGGCCATTGGTCTGGCTTAGTAAGGCAAGAAAATTCCTCACGAGCCTGTCTCTGCCAGAGGCGACAAAACCCAACTTCTTGCAAGACCGTGGAGTTGAAGCACGTTGAGCCATTAATGCCTCTCAGTTATCTGCAAGGGTTGCATTTTAGCAATCTAGCATAGCAATAAGGAGTAGTATGTCGACATGTAACTTAGCAAAACATGAGCAGCTCGATAGAAAAGGCACTCATTGAAAGACTAGATTTTCTTCAAATTCTACATCTTCACCGACTATTCAAGAATTTTATCTTTAACAGTCTCACCTAGTGGAAACAAACATATAATAAGTGCAAACAAGGGGAATGTGAATAAGAAATCTTTGTACACCTAGTGCAGCCTCCTCAAAAGGACATCGATTGGAAGGACTTTCACCCACCTTTTACTCTCAATTCCCAAAATGAAGACAACATCATTCTCATGACCTTTGTTGAAATCGCGGAGATTAGTTACTAGGTAACAATCTTTCTTACTCACAACAAAGTAGTAGTTATCACCCACCAGCTTAATGATGTAATAGAAGAAGATCTATCATAATCCTTGGTTCACCCCTAATATGTCATGCAAAGCAGCAACCCCCATTACAATTCTAAAAAAGTTGTGGAACACTAGATGGGACATAGCTTCAAAGCTGAAAGTACCTAAAGAAGAAGTGGGTGAAGTAGAAACCTCACACCACCTTCAGTAATGGCCCTGGTATGAATTGGAATGGATTCCCTAGTACCAATGAGGGGGCTTATTCATACCAACCACACAAATGTCTAAATCATCAAAAATTTTATATTTTGTCTTAAACATTGCAAGGAAAAAATGAGAAGAATGTAGGAGAAAGCATCTGAGAAGGCTCCTTTAAAAAGAAATGAAGAAGCGCCAAAGGAAATGACGCCTAAAGATAAAAGCACAAACCATTAAATGCAATGTTCCATTTTTGGCAAAATGGGCATACATATTACGCAAGAAACGAAGTAAAAATTAATTAAAGTAAGTTTGGGTATAGGAAACGTTAGCCAAACGTGTGCCACATGGCATACATTCCCTAAAGCCAAGTGAAGGAGCATAGAATGATTGCACATGATTAGACATTTAATGGTTTGAAACAGTACAAGCATGTGACAAAGGCCATGTTGCCAGCAAGGTGATTACTCAGAACGTCGGTGAATTAAAGTTGACCAAAACATTTGATGAATCAGTACCGAACTAAATATCATGTGTTTAGGAAGGGTTCCACAATCAATCGAGTAAATGTGCTCGGTCAGGTAGGCCGAATTGACAACATAACCAAGCTACAATTTAGGCCATTCAACAAGAGAGGATAGAGTTCAGTTTAGATTCAACCTAACAAGAAGGACTCTTATAACAAGTATTACTGTGTAGGCCCAATGTGTTTGTGCTCTTGTTTTTTCTCTACTTCCATGAGTCAAATAAATGGATTTTTAGTTAAGCACATGGATGACNCAAAAGGACATCGATTGGAAGGACTTTCACCCACCTTTTACTCTCAATTCCCAAAATGAAGACAACATCATTCTCATGACCTTTGTTGAAATCGCGGAGATTAGTTACTAGGTAACAATCTTTCTTACTCACAACAAAGTAGTAGTTATCACCCACCAGCTTAATGATGTAATAGAAGAAGATCTATCATAATCCTTGGTTCACCCCTAATATGTCATGCAAAGCAGCAACCCCCATTACAATTCTAAAAAAGTTGTGGAACACTAGATGGGACATAGCTTCAAAGCTGAAAGTACCTAAAGAAGAAGTGGGTGAAGTAGAAACCTCACACCACCTTCAGTAATGGCCCTGGTATGAATTGGAATGGATTCCCTAGTACCAATGAGGGGGCTTATTCATACCAACCACACAAATGTCTAAATCATCAAAAATTTTATATTTTGTCTTAAACATTGCAAGGAAAAAATGAGAAGAATGTAGGAGAAAGCATCTGAGAAGGCTCCTTTAAAAAGAAATGAAGAAGCGCCAAAGGAAATGACGCCTAAAGATAAAAGCACAAACCATTAAATGCAATGTTCCATTTTTGGCAAAATGGGCATACATATTACGCAAGAAACGAAGTAAAAATTAATTAAAGTAAGTTTGGGTATAGGAAACGTTAGCCAAACGTGTGCCACATGGCATACATTCCCTAAAGCCAAGTGAAGGAGCATAGAATGATTGCACATGATTAGACATTTAATGGTTTGAAACAGTACAAGCATGTGACAAAGGCCATGTTGCCAGCAAGGTGATTACTCAGAACGTCGGTGAATTAAAGTTGACCAAAACATTTGATGAATCAGTACCGAACTAAATATCATGTGTTTAGGAAGGGTTCCACAATCAATCGAGTAAATGTGCTCGGTCAGGTAGGCCGAATTGACAACATAACCAAGCTACAATTTAGGCCATTCAACAAGAGAGGATAGAGTTCAGTTTAGATTCAACCTAACAAGAAGGACTCTTATAACAAGTATTACTGTGTAGGCCCAATGTGTTTGTGCTCTTGTTTTTTCTCTACTTCCATGAGTCAAATAAATGGATTTTTAGTTAAGCACATGGATGACTTTCGCTCTCTCTATAGAGCTCCTCTATCAACCCCCCCCCCCCCCCCAATGGTGGTCATATTGGAGTGGCCTCCTCACTCGTCTAGTGAAATCACAGTGTGGTCAAGTATTCTAATATTCCCCCTCTTTCTTTGATCTTTTTATCTCATGTTTCTTCCTCTTCAATCTCTATTACCCTATCTTTCGCTATTCCCTTTATTGCTTCAATCCATCTGTTCTGTTAACCTAACTCCATTCTTCTTCAATCTGTGTTATTGGCCTATTTTTCTCTCTTATTCATTCATACTTACATCAACCATTGTTCTCCAAAGCTCAAAGTCCTAACTATATTTGTTGGGCTACACTTAATACTCCATCATAGTTCCATATGGCCTTTCTTATCATCCTCATCCATCCATTATGTTTCAATCATAAATCATTTAATCAGTAGATTCTATTTCATTTGCTTCTTCATTCTCTAAATATTCATCTCCTCACATGTAAGATTACATGGAATCTCAAAATCCAACCAAATCACTCCTCAAAAACCCTTTACAATTCAACTCCAATCAGACCAAAACACAGTGATATTACTCACATAATTATGCCTAATAGGCAAACTCTACACAACCAAAAAACATCAACTACAACGCAGTTAAACTCATTCTAAACAAGGCTTGGAATTCAGAGAATCAGCTGGAAATCAAATATGGGTAAAATAATTCATTCATTTTCATATTTGGTAATGAAAATCTCAAACAACATGTCATAAACCTAAGCCCTTGGTCTGTTAAAGGACAACTATTGCTGCTAATCAATGGACTCCTACATCATCTATAGCTGAAATCAAGTTCAATTCAGCACCATTCTGGTTGTAAGCCCATGGTCTTCCTCTAGACATGATATCTTCAACCAATGCTTAGATAATTACACAAGCCTTAGAAGAGCCAATCTCAACAGACACGCCTTCAACCCAAAAAATCCTCTAGAAATACTTCTTAAGAACCAGAGTACTCATCAATTTTAACAAAATCTCTACATAGTCATTTTGTTTATCTCAATCAGTAAAACTAGAAAAACTCATTGAGATGAAATGTGAAAGATTAAGTGAGTTTTGTTATCTATTTAGAAGAATTAGGCGTGACCAAGATGATTGCAATCACGACTCCTCATCACCATAACAACCATTCAAATACAGTCCAAGCATGGAAAAAGCATCTTCGACGAAATAGGTAAAGATGGTGGCGTGTCAAACCACGCAACCTATGGCGAGTGTACATCTTTGAAAGGAAAAGATTCATGACCAGGGGTCAGAAAATATGCACAAGGAACTGTGCAATGACTGCATTATGTGTGTACCTCTCCAAGTGGAACAAGCCATAATGAATTCATAGGATTCCCAACTAGATCAGGAAGATGCTTCAACACCTAACCTCTATAAGAACCATAAAACCCTAACCATTTTTATCCCTCAATTACCCCTAATTTCCTCACATGTGGACCCAATGCATCGACCCAATGAACCAGCCTAGACAGTCCAACTAGCCCACTAAATAGCTCATTAGCCACTAACCCATGCACCCATATTGCAAATAAAACTGCGAAAATCCATATACCAAAACAAAACAATTTGACAGCACAACTAATCCACCATATAGCCCATTGACCACTGACTTGATCCCAATCCCAATCAACCCAACATCAAGTCGACAAAATCAAATTTCTCAATTAACCCATCAGCCAAGAGATTACTCCCTTGCAACACATCTTATCAACCTATCACCGATAACTTCACCACAATGAAACACCCTCCCTTCGTCTACACATCCATACTTTCTTGGATAATTGTTTGGCTACAATATTCATAGACTATCCCTCAAACGCCAACTAGTGGAGTCCCCTTTAGGAACAAGACCTATAAAAGTTTGAAGCAACAAAAATAGTTCATTCACCTTGATCCATTATCCCAAGGCCAAAAATATTGAAATAGAGGCAAGGAACCCTGATGAGAACCCTATGTGGTTAGGGAAAAGGATGATACATCTGTTAAAAGTTTGAAGACAATGCATCAAGGAGAAGAAACAATCATCCAATCACTAGAAAACCCAACAGAGCCCAAGGAAAGCTTACTAAAAATTTTCCTATAAGAAATCAAAAAAAGTAGGTGCATCACTCACAACAAACCAATAAGAATTCAATGTTAAGTGGGTCAAATAATCAAATGCTAAAATGACTAAGAATGCGAGCCTTAACATGCCCCACAACTAGCCATGATCGGATATATATATATATATATATGGAATTGTTCATACCTTGACGGTTCACCATTTAAGAGCCCAAAAAAAGGAGAACAACCCATATTTTATATATATTCTTGTCAAAAACCAAAGTGAGCCAAGAAAAAGCAAGTAAAACTCTTAGGAACCTAGGCTTCTATCAGTATGGAATACAACCTGTAAAAGGACAATCAAGGTGAATTTGTCTTGTGTGGAGGAAAAGAGTGGATATTCAAATTTTTTTCATAACCCAGTATTTTATCAGCCATGATTTTCTCAGAAGCAATAGAATCACAATTGATGCTTAATTGTTTGTATGCCCCTCCAAACAGAATTCAACAACATCATCTCTAGGATGCTATCACCAAGATTAATAATAACTACCTAGGACTTGCTCTCTTCATTGATGACTTAAAAAATATCACGTCTCAAGAGGAAAATAGGGGAGGCAGACCCTATGCATCCTCATCCTCAGGTGGATTCCAAGTTGTCATAGATGAACAAGGTCTTGTTGACTTAGGCTATGCAGGAAACCCATTCACATGGTCAAACAATAGAGAAGGGGCTTACTAACATAAAGGAAAGGTTTGATAGATGAATAACAAAAATTGAATGGAGAAGATTATTTCCAAGAGCTACCATCAAACACATTCCGGCAATTGAGTATGATCATTGTCCATTGTTTCTAAATACATAGGGAGAATAGAGGAAATTCCCAAGGCAATTTAAATTTGAAGTTATGTCACATGATCCAAATAACCACAATGTTGGGCAACAGTCAAGGGACACCCAAGCAAGAGGATCACTAGCCTATATGTGTTTATAGGAAATTGAAATCCACAAATGATAAACTAAAGGAGTGGAATAGAGATCACTTTGGCAACTACAACGAGAGGATTCAACACAACAAGAATAGGATAGATTTCTTATAGCAGATAAAGCCCACAACAGACAATCTGCTTGAAGAAAAAAATCCCAAAGTATGATTTGGCAGAACAACAAAAGAGAGAAGAAACAATGTGGCAACAAAGATCAAGAGTGCAATGGATGAAAGAGAATAATGTGAACACTAAATTTTTTCATGCAAATACAGTTATCAAAGGGAGAAGAAATTCTATTGATTGTCTCAAACTCATTGATGGAAGTTGTTTAACTTTAAGAACAGTCAATGAATTAGGAGTTTCATTCTATTAAAACTCACTGCTTTTGAAATTTTTTTGAACTAACAGTTTAATTCTATTAAAGTTCACAGTTTTTAGAGTTCACTTTTTATGTTATTTTTAAAATTTTTTGAGTTTACTATTTTTGATATGTATTTCTCAAATTAAATTTTTAATATTCTTTTAGTTCACTATTTATAAAAATTTTGAACAGTGAACTAAGAGTTTCATTTAAAGTTCATTGTTTATGAAAATTTTGTGAACTAGGATTTTTATTTCCATCAAAGTTCATTGTTTTTATTTTTTTTAATATTTTTGAGTTCACTAATTTTTGTATTGTTTTGAGTGGTGGTGGTGGTGGGTTTTGGATAGTGGTGGCTGGCGACAATGTTGGCAACAATGGTTGTAGGTGGCAATGGTGTTTAAACGAATATGATTAATAATAAATAATATAACTTTTTATATATAACGAAAGACATATTCACATGAAAAGAGAGAAGGAGAAACTATTTTAGTTAACTGTTTTTAGTTCACTATCTTAAGTTTATTGTTTAAGTTCACTGCCATGAATGTGTGTGGCGGTGGTCGGTAGTGATAGGCAGTGGGTAGTAGTGGGCCACGGTAGTGATGATGGGTGTGAGGTGGCGGTGGTTATGGTAGTGGGTGGTAGGTGGCGGTGGGCAATGATGGTGGTGGTGGGTGTGAGGAGTGGTGTAGTGGTGGTGGTGGTGTGTTTTGGGTAATGATGGTTGGCGTGGCGGCGATGAGTAATGGTGGTGATAGGTGTTGATGAGCAGTGGTGGTGAATGGTAATGGTGGCGATGAGTGTAAGGTAATAGTGGAAACCAATGTTTATGGGAGGTGGCGGTGGTGGTGGATGGCATGGTGTGTGGTTAGGACAGCGGTGGTGGTAGTGATGACGATAGTGGTGGTGAATTTTTTTGGTGATGATGGTTGGCAGCGATAGGTAGCAGTAGGTTGTGGTGGTTGCAGCGAGGAGTGGTGGTGGTGGTGGGTTAGCACGGCGATGAGTGGTGATGGTTGGTAGGGATGGTGGGTTTTTGGGTGGTGGGTGGTGGTGGTGGGCAATGATGGTGGTGGTTTTTAGCGATGGTAGGTGGTGATGGTGGTCGATGATGGTGGAGGTTTTTAGCGATGGTGGGTGGTGGTGGTCAATAATGGTGGTTGGTAATGATAGGTGGACAGAGGTAGTCATGGGTGTATGTGGGAGCGGTGGGTAGCGAGTGTGGCGATGGGTGGTGGTGGGTGACAGTAATGGGTGATGGGGTAGTGGTGGGAGGTGGCGAATGGTGGTAGTAGTGATGAGATGATGATGATAGTGGTAATAATATAAAAATAAGATAATGGTGAAGATTTTTAAATAACTTCATTAAAAGTATTTCTGTCAAAGGTTAATTTTATAGATATTTTTCCTTAAAAGTGTGCAAGTTAAACTTTAAAAATTCACAACTTTAGAGCATCTCCAACAATAGTAGCTATTTTAGCTACTAAAAAAGCAACTTTGTCTATTTTAGCTACTTATTTTTTTAATACACACTCCAACAGAGTCTCTATATTTTTAACTACTCTTTTTAAATATTATTTATCATCACTTTTGTATTATATTTTTTGAGAATAGTGAAAGAGAGAAAAAAAGAGAATGAAAGAAATGAGAGAAAGAGAGAGAATCTATTGGAGTATTGTTTTTGACTTTAATTAACTAAAATTTACCTATTTTAAGTATTTAAAATATCTATTGAAGATGCCCTTGTAGTGTCGCCAAATCTCTCATAAAAAAACTCTATTTTTTTGCACCATAACAAAATATGTGTGATGTAAATGCAATTGAGATGACTAATGACTTTGACAGATTGCTCTTTTAAATTCAATTGAGTTGAGATGTGATGCGGCGCATGACATAAGACTGCATGCGCATGTGCCAAGTGTAACATCTATAAAACAATTCATCTTATTTTCTTTCATTGACCTTCATTGTAGCGCTTTGCAACCAATTAATCAAAGTATAATGCATGTGGGCAACGGCTCCTTCCTAATAATCTTAAGGCAGGCCCTAAACTTACGTAGTTGACTTATTTGGTTAAAAGATTGTGATTTTATTTTTCTTGGTGAAAGAAGGTATAGATGTGTTTTGAAAAAAAGTTATGAAATATGCTTATTAATTCTTCTTTTTTTTCGGTAATTAATATGTTTATTAATTCAATACGAACTATTGGGTCTAAATAGTATACAATAATTTAATACATAAATTCAATAAACTATTTTTGATAAGAGTAACAGGACTCGTTAAAAAATTGTCAATATACATGACATATGGGATAATGCTTTGGGCAAAATGCCTAAAAAAAAAAAACACTTTCAACGTGTAGTTATATGCAAGTGGTGCAAGTATCCACTATAAAAGTTAGTGCCCCACTAAAATACAATGATTTTACTATTACGAGAAATTGAAAGAAATTAAATGGAGGGAATTTTAAGTTTTTAGTTTTTTGGTTACCAACAAAAAGTATAAAAAAAAATGAGAAAACCATTAAGCTCTACTTTTCCCACCATATCAAGACATGTTAATTTTGGAAGTGAACCAAAAAGTCATAAATGCTTTTCAAAGATGATGATCAACTTAAATTTCTTTTTTACCCATAACTCAAAAAATAATATTTTATTAACTTTAACATTTCTTTTTTCATTAAAATCTTTAGTTCTAAAATTACTAAATTTATCAAATCATCATGTAAAACTTGGATAAATTTAAATTTTTATGCAAAAAGATAAAACGGTAATTTGTCACTTTGATATGGGTTGAGAATCTGAATTTTTCTAGAGGTCGGATGATGAAATGGACCTTACCATTGGATTCATCTTGTGAAATCTAGTTACGTTGTCAATTTTCATCGAATTTCGAAACAGTCGAATTTTTCATATTTTACGGGCGACAGTGTCAAGTGATCTCAAAAACGAACTCGAGACTTAAATTTCAAAAAGCGGCTAATAATTTAAAGGAAGTTCATATAAAAATATTTTGAACTTAAACCGGAATGAAATTAAATCGTTTCGGAAAAAAATCGAACCCGAAAATAGAGAACGTATAGCATTATATGGACTAAGTATTCCAAAGGTATAAATAGGAGAGAAAATCAGACGTTCTCCCCATTTTTAGCTGAGTCTTCACTTTAGAGAGGGAAAAGAGGGAAAAAACAGAGATTTACAAACTTCTCTCTATGATCTATGCGTTTTTCGTTGCTCGAATCAACACAAGAGAAAAACAAAAGTCGATCTCCTCATCGTGGGCTACGTGACCATATCAAAAAGGACGGATTTCACCGAAGTTTAAAAAATGAGATTTTGGGAAAAGCTTGGATTAGAGCTTGTTTTGAGTTCTTGAAGCTTCTTACGGTTATTTTACTCTTCAATAGGTAGGGTTTCATCCTAATTATGTTTATTTCTAACATAGGATTATGATATGGAATGGATATGTTGTTAAAAGTATATAACACTTGCCTATTTTTGTAAATTTGATGAAATGAGTATTGAAAATAGGTAAAAATCAATTCTAGCATGAATTGGTATTTAGAAATTTCTAGTTTATAATTTCTTGAAAAATTGTGTTATGTGAGTATGCTATGTGTTTATATTATTCCTTAAATAAATTAAGTGTGTTGTTTACGTTGAATATGGAATAACTTGCTTGGAATTGTTATTGGATAAAATGTTGATGTATGTTTTACGATATATTAATATTTGTGATGAATTATAGTAATTATATGCATATGATATAATTGACCATGAAATATGTGAAATATAGTTGAAATAGTTCATATGACACTCATAACATATTAAACATGAAATTAGTATTACAATTGTATATTACATTGCATATGTACGGACACATCACATTCGTGGGCATTCGACATAAGTGTGTACATGTTGTTGGATCAAACATCATCCTTAGTGGTTAATAAGTGGGCTCAGTAAAGTCGGACCAAGGTTCGACAGAGTGGCACGGTTACATAAAAAACTTGTGTCGGGTATAAGAAGAAGAGTTAGACACTTCATTGAGTGTAAGACCTCGTTACTGATTTATACACTTTCGCAGGAAAAAAGTTCAAAAAAGTGTATCGGTGTGCGGAACCGGCGGTGAAACACCAACATCCCGTTACCCAACAAAAATACATGGTTTATTTTTATTTTTTAAAAAAATGTCATTTGATATGCAACATAATGACAAGGGTTTGGAAAGCCCGATTTTATACTTATGACATTGCATAGGTGACGGGAGCCAGTAAATGTTCGGATTGAGTTGCATGTGTGAATCTCATTTCATAATATGGCATGACATAAAAAATCTATCATCGAATTGCATATTCTTGAATGAATGATTGTTTCTTGTTGAATTTGCATGTGAACATTTCATATACATCTAGGTTGAGGAGTAACCTCTTTATGAGATAACCCCCTATTGAGTGTGGTTCACCCTTTATGGGAAAACATTTTAGATGCGAGTTATACACTGATAGACGACTCACATCTGGGGCCTCAAGGATGAAGAAAAGTCGATTTGTGACTTTTAAATCATGTTTTGTAAGACTATTGTAGAAATTTAGTTTTTTGGTATGTGTTTTTTTTTTAGATAAGTTTTTTGGCATGTGATTATATGAAAATGACTGTAATGGAATTGTATGAATCTTGTTGTATGTAAAAATTGATGTTATATGAGTTTGATATGAGGTTGTATAAGTTTGGAATAGATTATAATTGAAAAAGGAAGGAATCGTAGGGAAACTGATAAAACCTACCGGTAGAACATTTTCAGTAGGCAAAACCTACCAGTAGAACTTCAAGTTTTGAGGTAGAATTTTTCCAATAAGCAAAATCTATTGATAGAACGATGACAAACTTATCAGTAGATGTTCCAAAAATCTCAATTTTTATGAGTCTCTTTGTCATTCTTTCGAGATTTGTGTCCTTTTACTCAAATGATTTAAATGAGTAATAATGGAGTACAAATAGTGATATATTGAATTTCAGATGGGTGATCAATAGGTTGACAAAAGACCCCTAGTTTTAAGGGCGTCACACATCAAGTTTATATTAAACTAAGATTAGTGAAAAAGTTAATCAAATCATCAAATTAAATTGGTCAATTTCTAAGAAACGATTAGTAATTATAAATATTATAAACTTCTCAAAAATGCTGCATCTTATGTTTTATTAAATTTGGATATGATTAGAGTTAGGGACAAAATTATTTTTCAGTCACAACGGGTAAAATAGGAATAAATAGTGTTGGTAAAAAAATTAGGATCTCATTCCTTTAGCGTTGGTAGATGAGCAAATAAAAGTGGGAATAGAATACCCAAATGACTCGTTTGGTAGACGTATTATGAGGAAATTAAATATTAGATTGTACTATTTTTTATTTAATTGGGTCTAATACTTTGTTTGGTAAACAAATTTGATACTGTATTAATTTCAAAAACGTATATTAATCGTATACTTATCGTATATTTTTTATACGATAGCTCTGTATTATAAAAGTTTTTTAATACAACCAAGAGATGTGATATTATAATCCAACTCAAACGTATTATTCTACACATTTACTATTATAACCCCTTAACTGATAAAATGAAGTTGTCATCAATGTAACAAACACTGATTTAGGATATTTTTGTTAATTTAATATTAATATGATGAAATAATTCTCTAACCAACTAATTGATTGGATAAAATAACTACTATCCAACACTTATATTTTGTATTACCAAATAATTGATAAAATTACATATTATTCTAATAACTTATTTAATTTTATTTTTTGTCCTTTCGTAGTATATTAGACTATATTATTATATTTAGTCCATCCATTTTTAATAGGACAATCAAACGAGCCCAAAGTGTTTGCTTTCCCATATTAGCCATCAATGAAAGCATCCTAGAGCATATGGAGTCTGTACTAAAAGAATATGCTACTTTTCAATGTCAATTAATAAATAGTGTTCATAATGCAACTTTTTTCTAGACCCTAAGAGTTAAAGCAAAACGCATCATTACATGGCATATTCCTAAGGAACTGGTACAGTGTTGATCTAAACATTATTTTGAGGATAAATTATATTTTAATCCCTTTAACAATGATAAGGATCTTACTTTACCCCATTAACTATAAATTTTTTTTTGTAGTGTCCCGCCAATTACTTAAAATAATTTTGTCTCAAACCCAGTAATATACATCATATTTTGGACAGCAAAAGTGCCATGTGTACTAAAATACGCACCTTTACAATTGCAATAATGCAAAACAATGATTAAAATTAGAGATGCGGTCTAAAAATGTGATAATTGAGAGGTCAATATGAAACAAATAACAATAATTAAAGTAATAATATGAGAAATATAATAATTGGGAAACATTGTATTATCCCTTATGATTGAGGTTAAAGTATAATTTATATACAATGTAGACAAATATTTATGTAATAAATAAAACTAATATAGGCAGAGGTTTGATTAGCTGTTCAAGAAATAGAGCGCTCTATAAAATCTGAAAAGTAATATTATTTGGATATAAAAATTTGATTTAATTTATTGACATAACGACGTGATTTTAATAAAATTATTAGATCAATACTAAATTCTAATATTTGATGACCCGTAATCATCCAAAGGTTATAATAAATTCTGTTAGCAAATTTGGATAATAAATTAGGTGACATTAGCATTAGTCAAATCTGAATCCAGAACCAACTTTTGGCTCGTGCCACCTCTCTCTCTCTCTCACACACTCGCACACACAACCCCAACCCCCC
>CAUOFW020000001.1:5256869-5318624 GCA_963454935.2 Ilex paraguariensis
CCCCCCCCCCCCCCCCCCGGCACCGCAAATAGGCACATAATCTCAAGTCTCTATTGATCAATAATCTTCTGATCTTTCACAAGGTTCCCCTCTTTTTTATCGCGGTGTGACCATTAAAACTCCGTCTTCTTTGATCATCTTTAAACGAGCATCACGAGATTCAACAGTTCATTGATCCTCTTTATCTTTCTACTCTCCCTATAGTTCTACTGATCTCGAGACTTCTGGGGTTCAGTTCCTTGATGCTGATATTGCTAGAAGAACCCAATTCAATCCGTGATTGTGGTTGACAAATCATTTCAAATTCTCGTGTGCTTTTTGGTAGATTCTTTGATTGGTGGAAAAGTCTCTGAAACCACTGAGCTAAGTCATCAAATAGGGAGTGAGAAATGGCCATGAAAAATATAGAAAAAATGGCATCAATTGATGCACAGTTGAGACAATTGGCACCTAGGAAGGTTTCTGAAGATGACAAGCTGGTGGAGTATGATGCTCTCTTGTTGGATCGATTTCTAGATATTCTTCAGGACTTGCATGGAGAGGATATCAGAGAAACGGTAATGGGTTCGAATTATTTTCTTCAATTATTGAACGACTTGACTTTATTTTTAGCTTGTGTCTAACCTAATTAAGTGGTTTAAATTGGAAAGCTAGCTAATTTGAGGCTGATCATGTGGTAATTGGGTAATACAGTTAATGCTTTGCTAATTATAAGGTATGAATGGGCAAGATAGCTGATTTTTGGAAATCCAATTTGGTGTTTATTCCATTTCATACAAACGTATTGGTGTGTGTGTGACGTTCAAAGAACATTTAGTTGGCTGAAATTGTGCGGATTTTTTGTGTTAGTGTTATTTATTGGGCTTTTATTGTTTGTTGACGATATATTTTTTTTTTTTTTTAGTTTTGAGAATTTTGTCTGCTAAATTGCTCATTTTGGGTTTCTAAAGATCCTCACTTTCCACTTACACACTCTCAGACACACGTACAGATACAAAGGCAATACCCAATTTGCCTGCTTTTGTTTCTGATTTCTGTTCTTTTGTTAGGTATGTATAATATACAAATTCTGGTGTTGTGGATTTTTTTTAGAGATACCTTCTTTTTACTATCGCAAGATAATGCAAATCTACTTCCTGATTACTTACTCTCTTCCATTAATTTCAATTAAAGGTTTGCTAATTTGCATTTTGTTCATTACCGGGATACTTGCTTTGATTAACCCTAAAAGCTATGCTGCTTTACTTTCTTGTTTAGCATTGTATGCTTTCATTAAATGGAATGAACTTTGTAATCCTCATAATCTGCTGTTTGCTAATTCCTTCTTCTGTTCTTTCGGTTAAAGAATATGATTTTGGTGGGAATACTGGTGTTTAGTTGGGTTCCAGCTTCTTGGTTGGGTGCAATTTGTTCCATACATAAATAGTAATAGAAAGCGTAATTTTCCTTATCTGGTACAATGGATTAGGTTCAAGAATCTTATGAACTTTCTGCCGAGTATGAAGGGAAGCATGACCTCCAAAAACTGGAGGACCTTGGGAGAGTGCTTACTAGTTTGGATGCTGGGGATTCTATTGTTGTTGCTAAGGCTTTTTCCAACATGCTTAACCTAGCCAACTTGGCTGAAGAGGTTCAGATAGCCTACAGACGCCGGGTTAAGTTAAAGAAGGGTGATTTTGCTGATGAGGCCTCTGCAACAACTGAATCAGATATCGAAGAGACTGTCAAGAGGCTTGTGATGCAATTGAAGAAGTCCCCAGAAGAAGTTTTTGATGCTTTGAAGAACCAGACGGTAGATTTGGTCTTTACAGCACATCCTACTCAGTCTGTCCGTAGATCTTTGCTTCAAAAGCATGGAAGGTTTGTGACTGTTGTTTTAAAATCTGTAGTACAACGAGATAACAACCCTCTGGTTTTCCAATTTGTCTATTCTGTAAATGGACTGTGAGCTTTTAACTCTTTATCAGCCGAGTTTACAATTTGATCCAACTAAGAACATGTTAGTGTTTTATCCCTCCCCACTCTCGGCCCCCGGGGCCCTTCTTTATCCCTATTGTTTCAACCCCTCCACAATTTGTACTAGGTATTTAGCTCTTCTACTATAACTTTTGCAGGATTCGGAATTGCTTGACTCAGTTATATGCCAAAGACATCACACCTGATGATAAGCAGGAGCTTGATGAGGCTTTACAAAGAGAGGTATGTAGTTTAATGAGTTCATTACTTTGTTACTCTTTGTGGAACACTACATATTCCTTTAGAGGGTTTTTTTTTTTTTTTTAGCATTTGGAGAACTGCTAAAAGCTGAGAATTACATGCTTTTGTCACTATTGAAATATTTTCCTTTCCTGGAGAGGAATAAGCTGATAAAATTAGTGAGGTACTGGTGGGAAAACACAATTGGCAAAACCATAATATGCATGACCCTCCCCAGACACGTGTTCGATACTCTTTTATCCGTGTTCATAATTAAATGATAAAATTTTAAATTTGGACTCGTGTACAATACTTCTTTAGACCGTGTCTACTACTTAGTAATAATCATGGTTGATACTTGACTTGTGACTAATGATGCTTAAAAATTTAACTAATGGGTATCTATAAGAGAATATATAATTATTACGACTAGACATGTTAAAGTTGTACTCAAAATATAATAATAAATGCAAAAGATGCATAAAAGTTTCAAACAAGAGGAATAGAGCAAATGAGAACAATCATTTAACCTATGTATGTTTGATACACGTCTAAAACTCCACAATAGATGACTAGACATAACATTTACTTATTATAACGTATTGAATTTTTTATGAATAAGATATCATTATCACTATATTTGCAACAAATTATGTAATATTATATATAACATGTAATTATCTGTAGCGTGTCTCCAACGTATTCGTATCATACTTTTTGAAGAAGTGTTGTATCTGCATGTTCATGTTATGTCATATTTGTGTCCCGTGTCCATGTCCATATCCGTGCTTGTTAGGTCTTAGTTGTTATTGCTATGATCATGGTAGACTTAAAACATCTTATGGAACATCATATACAAGGGGAAATTACATTTTACCCCTTGTGGTTTTACCGTGGAACATTTTCTCCCATATGGTTCAAAATATGCCTATATAGCGATCATATAGTTTTGATCTATTTTGTTAAGTTTATCCATTCCGTCCAAATGATGGTAAGTGTGTTGTGCCTCTTTAGCAATTTGAATTTAAAAAATTCATACTGAAGTAATATGGTTAAATAAGTACCTTTGCATTTTCTCAAAAAGGCAAAAATACTCATGCCCCCTCCCCTTCCTATACTAGGCTACTCCATCTTTCTATGAAGTACGAACCAAATCTCTTTGTATCTCTCCTCCCTCTCTCTCTCTAATGGCACCCCATAGTAGCCGGACTACCTTTCTCTCCATCTCATAAAAACCAAATCACCACACCCTAACCATCACTACCACAAAATACTCCCATCACCTCGACCCCCAAAATTTTGGGCTTGAAATAGGCTATGTGCTCTACCACAAAACATTATTCAATAGTCCTTGCAATCCATATCATGATCAATCAATGAACAAATACAACCGGCGAGATTTTTGTTTGACTTGGTCCTTAATTAACATTGCTAACAAAGTTGAATGAAAATATGACTTTTGGTATGGGAAAATATGGTTGTGGGTTTGAAGTGGGGCTTCTGTGGTTGCTATGAGGGTTAGGTGACTGTAATCATTAATGGTGTTAAGTAATCAGATGGTTCAAAGCAACATGAGGGTTAGGTGGCTATATTTGAATTATAGGGGTTGAAATGTTATAGGATCAAATCATGAGTTAAAAATGGAATTTGTCCTAATTTTTCTTTGACGCAACCTACTGTAAAGTACAAGGTATATATAGGATTTAAGTTTGATATATGTGGCAACATTCAAAGGGTGACATTGGAAACATGTTCAAGTTAGGGTTCCTTTCAGCAGGAAAAATTTAGGAGACTGTTAAACTGCATGTATAGTCACTACAAAAATGGATTCACATACCCTACCTTGTTCCCATTCCTTTCCTATCCTCCCTCCATTCTCTCATTGACTAGCATATTCACGTTTAACATCATACTTTCTAGTATTGCTTTTGATAATTATGCAGTTTCTTTGAACTGTTAGGAATTCTAAATTATCCATTATGGGCTTATGACAATGTATGACTTCACAATATATCGCTTGGTGCTCATAGATCATTTTATTGTCAAGTCTTTTGCCGGTTGAACTTGTCCAAAAATAATTTATTGTCCAAAGCTATCTTATAGAATTGGATTTGATGATTATCGCCGATAACTGTGCTTCAATTTTGTTAATTTGAGTTGTATCTGATCTAGATCTTGCTGTTCATGAATATAGCTGGTCTAGCCCAACTCGTTTAATATTTTAATTCTTAATAAACTCTGCACTTGTTTATTTTACTTATTTAAAATGTAAAAAAATAAAACAAAAAAAATCCTTCTCTTGCATTTCTACAACTAGAAAACTATCGATCCATTTTTATTCATTTATTTGGCTTGTGGAACACCACCATGCTTCATCTTCTATTTCCGGTGTGCTTTGAAGTTTTTTTAAGCTTATAGTGTTATAATAGTAAAAGGAACCTGAGAATTTTGTGCTAATTTCTTTGTTTTGTGTGTGTGTTCCTTTCTTTTTGCTGTTACCCTTTTGCTTGTGACAAACTTCTACTTTTTCTTATTCTCTAGATCCAAGCTGCATTTCGCACAGATGAAATCAGGAGGTCCCCTCCGACTCCACAAGATGAGATGAGGGCAGGAATGAGTTATTTTCATGAGACAATTTGGAAGGGAGTGCCAAAATTCTTACGCCGTGTTGACACCGCTTTGAAGAATTTGGGGATAAATGAACGTGTTCCTTACAATGCCCCTCTTATTCAGTTTTCTTCTTGGATGGGTGGGGATCGTGATGGTATGGTCTTTCTTAAGTGGCGATCTATTCTTGAGCATATTCTTTTGCATCTGTTTGTTAGTTCCTAACATGCTAGGAAGCCCCAAACGTAAGCAAAACTACCAAAATATTGGAATTGGAGGGTACATCATGGATAATAGTTATAATAGTTTGACATCCTCTACTACATGAGCACTTCAATATGCCTGAGATGTTGAATAAAAACTATCGGGTCGTCACTTTGTTGAAAACTTGATTGTAGTAATTGCACTGCAACACTAAAAATTCTTTCAAGTCATGTACAAGAAGACTTTCCTAAAAATAGTATTTGCCCCCACCAGTTGTTTAGAAAGGTGCGTACCGGGAATTTCACAAATTTGTTCTCAAGATACAATGAAGTTTCTCAAATCTGTCCGCTTATTGCACTTACAAATACAGTACTCAAATACCAAAAGAAAATCAAGGAGTCACCTTCTAGTATTTTGACTTTGTAGGAAATAGAATACTAGATTTAATAGAAAATAATAGATGTATGTGAATTTGGGAGAATGAAGAGAAAGAAGTATGAGAGCAATTCTATACTAGAAATAGAATACGAGATTTTTCTCATATTAGTAATAGAATATAGATTTAATAGAAAATAGTATATGTGAATTTGGGAGACTGGAGAGAAAGAAGTATCAGAGAGCAATTCTAGTAGAAAGTATAGAATTGTTTAATGGTATATTTTGGGAGTGCAAAACATCACCTATTTATAGATTCACTAGTGACTTTTCATAAAAAGTGCAACCATATGTAATAGTTTCTTTTGATTCAAAAGGTATCAATGGTGACTTTATGAAAAGGTATAACCATGAAATGGTACTTTTTAGTCTTAGAGATATTGAAGGTTACTTTATGAAAAGTTGTGACCATTGTAATGGTGTCTTTTAACTAAAAAGTGTTAATGGTGACTCTATGAAATGACATAATCATTTGGATTAGTGTCTTTAGGCAAAAGTCACTAACTTTGAATTAGTAGCTTTTCATATCATTTTTATTTCACACCTTTCCAATTACTCCTAAAAGTTACAAAGAGTTTTTCAAAAATAACTATCCAAAAATGTTTTTATTTTGAAAATACTTAACAATTCTAACTCTGCAGAAACTAGAGAACAAGATTAAATGGAAAACAATAGATGTATGTGAATTTGGGAGAATTGAAAGAGAAGTGTGAAAGAACAATTCTAGTAGGAAGTATAAAATTGTTCAATGGTATATTTTGGGAGTGCAGGACATCACCTATTTATAGACTCACTAGTGGCTTTTCATAAAGAGTGCAACCATCTATAATCGTGCCTTTTGATTCAAAAGGTATAAATGGTGACTTTTGATTCAAAAGGTATCAATGGTGACTTTATGAAAAGGTATAACCATGAAATGGTATTTTTTTAGTCCAATATGAAAGGGTATAACTATGAAATGGTATTTTTTTAGTCCAAGAGACATCAAAGCTGACTTTTTGAATAGTTGTGACCATTTGTAATGGTGTCTTTTAACTAAAAGGTGTTAATGGTGACTTTATGAAAGGCTGTAATCATTTGGATTAGTATCTTTTGCGAAAAGTCACTAACTTTGAAATGTAGCCTTTTATGCCAATTTTATTTTACACCTTTCCAATTTCTCTCAAAAGTCACTGAGTTTTTCAAAAATAACCACCAAAAAAAGTTCTTATTTTGAAAATACTTTAACATGAGATACTGGTTTGGAACTTGATACGGTGGATTAAGAATTTATGTTTTGTTGACATGGAGATATTAAGGTGTGATTAGAGTTTGGTTAAGAAGACAAACGAGAGGAGATGCAAAAGAGAAGAAAACTGAGTAAAAATTACTTAATCATCTCTCTGTCGTATATTTCTATATATCAGATATTAAGTCAAAGGCTGCACTACAAATATTGAATAATACTACAACTTAGCTAGTTGATCTTTTGAGCGAACAATGCACATAACAATATCTGAAACTAGAAGTTTTTTATAAACAAACTGGCGGTCAACATCAAATATATTTTGTCTTTCATGAAAGATTGATTGGAACCAATTTAAAAAAAAAAAAAACTTGATTATCATAAAACAAATGCATTGGGTAGGTCAATCTGGAACCCAAGTTCATGTACAATCTCTTTGATCATGACAATACACACAGTGTGAGCCCTAGTTCATATACATCACCTCAGCTCAGTATCAGGTGCTTTTCCACGTAATCAAATTTCCTCCAAGAAATATGGGATATCCTGTACAGTTTTACTACATCTTCTATCGTTTTGAAAACCAGACCAAATCTGCAAATGTAAAGCCTTTGTAAATGTCTTTAAGTCTTGTTCAAAAATTCATGACTTGGAGCTTTCTTTAGATATCTAAGAACTCGGATAATTGCTTGCCATTGAGGTTTGATGGGAGATTCCATGAGTGATTGACAACACTAAATGCAAATGACATATCTGGTCTAATGATGGCCAAGTTATTCAGCTTACCCGCTAATCTGCTACACACTTTTGAATGATAAACAACTACTCAGCAGTCAGTTTTGTATTTTATGGGAGTGTCAACTAATTTTGTCTCAGTATCCCCATTTCAGCAAGGTATTCAAACATTTGTGTGTCACGATAAAATATTGCAATTTTTGAACCTACACTTCAATTCCAAAAAAATTACGTCACATTCCAAGCTGTTTGGAATGAAATTTTTGTTGCAGCAATGCTTTAAGTTCAGGAATACCTTCAGAGTCACTATCCGTGATCACAATATCACCTGCTCCACTAAACTTCCCGAACAAAGCCCCCTTGGGCCATACATAACTTTTAACAAACAATATACCTGACTAGACTCCCTTGAGAAACAAACCCAAATTTCCTCATTCCATTCATCATGTAGAAAATATTTTTGACATTTAACTAAAAGAATGGCCACCCAGATGCCCCGAGAGATGAGACCAGAAGCAGAAGATATTTTGCTACAAGAGAGGATGTTTCAACATGAGGTGTGACTAAGAAGAAGAAAGAGAGGAGATGCAGAAGAAAATAGAACAGAGTGAAAACTATGGGTCCGTTTGGTTTGATTCTTCAAAACTTTTTTTTTTGTACTCAAAACTCTAAAAACAATGTTTGGTTTGAATTTTTGTTCTCCAATTTTTGAAAAAAAGTGGAATTGGAGCATAAAAACAGAAGCTTGTTTTCAAGTTATTTTGCGAAAATTTTGAAAACACAGAAAACATGTTACTGTTCATTAAATCCTTCATATAAAAACATCTTTTTTTTCTGAGCCCGATAGCTTCCTTCAGCCCCTCTCTCTATCTCTCTCTCACAGTCGATTGCAATAAGCAAGTTCAACAAAGCAAAGGAACTCCAGTGAATCGAAGCAACTCCAACGGCTGTGTATCGAAGCGAAAGAACTCTGGCGAATCGAAGCAACTGGGTTGCTTCAGATCTGCTCTTCTCTAGCGAATGGCTGTGTGTGTTATGTGGGTGGAGATTGACCGGAGAAAATGGAGAGAAAGAGAGACGGGAAAGATAGAGAATGGAGATGAAAATTGGGGGGTCTGTGGATAATTGTCCAAACAGGTTTTTAATTTTTTGTTTTTTAAAACTATTTTTAAAAATATATAATCAAATAGGTTTTGCAATATAAAAATATCAAAACACATTTTCTTAAAACTCTTCTCAAAAATTATTTTTCGATACTATTTGTTGATACGCAAACCAAATAGGCTCTATGTAACCATCTCTACCTCTCTCAAGATTATATATGTGCGAATACTAGGTTACATTGAAAACGACACTTGGAAGGACAAGCCTTCATTTTGAATGGAGTTTTCTGTTTGATGTGTTTCTTGAATGCTTTAATTTGGATGGAAAAGCATGTTGTTCCCTAATATAAACTTTATATTGCCTTAGTCATGGATAGAGAAATGTGGAACTTCCACATCTATCTTGTCCTCATGTCTCTGGCGATTAGCCTAATCTGGCACTAATGCACGTACCTGCATCTGATACTAAGGCTCTAGTCCATACAAGCAACAAATGTTGCAGCTGAATTTCTTTTGTAGGATTTTTACTTAGAGATGGAAATTTTTTTATTTAATTACATGCTATGGTGTTTGCACAGAATACATGTCAAAGTTAGCCAGTTAGGTATCTGTGCATGCGTTCTAAATTCTTTTGCAATTTGCAGCCTAAGTATATTGTGATATGGACTGCAGGAAACCCAAGGGTAACTCCTGAAGTTACCAGGGATGTGTGCTTATTAGCTAGAATGATGGTTGCTAACTTGTACTTTTCCCAGATAGAGGATCTTATGTTCGAGGTAATGAACGAAATGATTCGTTTGGCTCTCAAACTTGTCATTTTGGCTTCTTCTCTTTGTAAATCATTTTGTAATGTTTCCCGGATTTTCAAGATCCTTATGTTCTCCTTTTTATTTGTGGTACTGGTACTATTCTTTGCAGCTTTCAATGTGGCGCTGCAATGATGAACTCCGTGTTCGTGCTGATGAACTTCATAGGTCCTCAAAGAGGGATGCAAAACACTATATTGGTATTTATTCATGGTTTTGAATTTTTGTTTCTCCTTCTATCTTAAGGGTTAACATTTGAATGAAGGCTGAAAATTGTTTAATTATTCCCTGAATCTAAACAGCAACAGTATTCAGAAGTCAGTTCTCTATAATTTACCAAATCATAAATACCTCCTACTTGTGGAGCCTTCATATGCAATTTTCTCAAGCAATTTTCTTATTTTTTTCTTGAGATTGCTAAGCTTGGGTGCTATTAAAATACTTTTATTGAAATACTTAACTTATTTTTTTGTCTTTCCCGCTAAAAAGATTTTATTTAAAGAAGTTTATTGTAGAAATAGTGGCACGAAGTATTATTTATTGTCTTGATATTCACTGTTTATTTTTGCAGAGTTTTGGAAACAAGTCCCTCCAAATGAGCCTTATCGTGTTATTCTTGGTGATGTGAGAGACAAGCTGTATAATACACGTGAACGTGCTCGTCATATATTAGCCAATGGGATCTCTGATATTCCTGAGGAGACAACTTTCACTAATGTTGAGCAGGTCTATTGGTCTAAGAAACTCTCTTCTGCATACCAATATTAAATGATTTGCAACTCTACTGCAGTTATATAACAAAATCCTTTTCTCGTGGTGAGAATGATACATGTGTTACATATAGTGTAGTGATAATCAACAAGCTGTTTTTTCCTCGTTTGGAGGTAGGGAGGTAGAGGGTGAGTATACCTGGACAATGTTGTATCCTCGTTTGAGTAGTCATATGGTCCAGCATTCAGTCTTTCACTCCCGTTGGCATTGTTAAGTCGCAAAGGAATATGTGGTTATAGGCTCTTCTTATGTTAGAGACAATAACACCATACTAGCAGTGAAATTTTGTGTATGGCCTGAACCCGGGCAAATCCATGGGGGCTTTAGCTTATGATGTGGTCTGGACAAACCCCAACCCTACCTCTGCTATCTTGGTATTCTTGATGTGGTTTCAATTCCATGCAGTCATGTTTCTCCGAATTTTATTAGCTCAAATGAAAACCCAAAAACTACCTCATAGCCAACTTAGACAATCCACAACTCCCCTTATACTTAATATCATGTAATATATGTACATATATCACAAGATGTTGATTGTCAATCTTTGTGCCTGTAGTTCCTGGAGCCTCTTGAGCTTTGTTACAGATCGCTCTGCTCTTGTGGCGATCGACCGATTGCTGATGGAAGCCTTCTTGATTTCTTACGGCAAGTTTCCACCTTTGGGCTCTCACTTGTGAGACTTGATATCCGACAGGAGTCAGATAGACACACTGATGTCTTAGATGCTATCACAAGGCACCTAGGGATTGGATCCTACAAAGAATGGTCGGAGGAACGCAGGCAGGAGTGGCTCTTATCTGAACTTGGCGGAAAGCGCCCTCTGTTTGGCCCCGATCTTCCCAAAACCGAAGAAATTGCTGATGTGTTAGACACCTTTCATGTCATTGCTGAACTCCCCTCAGATAGCTTTGGGGCATACATAATTTCAATGGCAACTGCTCCATCTGATGTGCTTGCCGTCGAGCTTTTACAGCGTGAATGCCGTGTCAAGACTCCATTAAGGGTTGTTCCTTTGTTTGAAAAACTTGCGGATCTCGAGGCTGCACCTGCTGCTGTGGCTCGCCTCTTCTCAATAGATTGGTACACACGCCGGATCAATGGAAAGCAAGAAGTCATGATTGGGTACTCAGATTCAGGCAAGGATGCTGGCCGTTTTTCTGCAGCTTGGCAATTATATAAGGCTCAAGAGGAGCTTATAAAAGTTGCAAAACAATATGGGGTGAAGCTTACAATGTTTCATGGCCGAGGAGGGACAGTTGGAAGAGGAGGTGGTCCTACTCATCTTGCTATATTATCCCAGCCACCTGACACGATTAATGGATCCCTTCGTGTGACTGTTCAAGGTGAAGTAATTGAACAGTCATTTGGAGAGGAACACTTGTGTTTTAGAACACTGCAACGTTTCACAGCAGCTACACTTGAGCATGGGATGCATCCCCCCATCTCGCCAAAGCCAGAATGGCGTGAACTCATGGATGAGATGGCAGTCGTTGCTACAAAGGAATATCGTTACATAGTTTTCCAAGAACCTCGATTTGTTGAATATTTCCGTCTTGTGAGTATCTTTCATGTCTTTCCATCGTCTATGTCCTCTGACTACTCTCAACCCCTTGGAGCATAGTCCTCCAATTTCGGAAAATTACAAATTTTAATTAATGATCTTCAAAAAAGATTTATGCAGGTTAGTTCACAACTTCTTGAATAAAATTTGAATAGCATTAAGATAGTGAGTAATTCAGGAATGACTAGTTCTTACATCTCTAGCTTTTATTAGTGTTTTTATTATTTCCACTATGAAGGTAGGCTTACAATTTAGGTAATATTCTTGTTTTTTAAATTCTGCAGGCAACACCAGAGTTAGAGTATGGTCGCATGAACATTGGCAGTCGTCCATCAAAAAGAAAACCTAGTGGTGGAATTGAATCTCTCCGAGCAATACCATGGATCTTTGCATGGACCCAGACGCGTTTTCATCTCCCAGTCTGGCTTGGATTTGGGGCTGCTTTTAGGCATGTCATTGAAAAAGATGCACGAAATCTCCAAATGCTTAAGGAGATGTACAATGAGTGGCCTTTCTTTAGAGTGACAATTGACTTGGTTGAGATGGTGTTTGCCAAGGGAGACCCAGGGATTGCTGCCTTGTATGACAAGCTCCTGGTCTCAGAGGAATTGCAGCCATTTGGAGAGCGCTTAAGGGCTGATTATGAAGACACTAAGAACCTTCTCCTTCAGGTAATAAAGAGGAAAATTGTGAGAGTAATGTTAATAAATAACTGAAAACATGTAGGACATCTCACCAGAATTTTCATGGAGTTTTCATTTTTTTCCCTAGATACTAATCAATGGGTTGATTGGGCAGATTTATTGTCCATTTACTTTGTTTAAAACTAAGGATGTGCAACAATGCTTGCCCAACTTGGAAACCATCTTCCTGATGGGTCTAAATTGTGGATAAAATCATTTAAAAATATCTCAATGAGAATAAACAAGGACTTGAGTATAGGCTGGAGAAGGGTCAATTTCATAAAGATATTTTGTTTGCATGATAAAAAATTTGCAACACTAAGTTTTTAGGGTTGCCCCAAATTCCCGTTTCATTTTTCATTTAAATGAAGTGGTGACAGTAATCTGAGAAAATATGGAACCTTAATTCTTTTTTATCCCTGTTTTTTGTAGGTTGCTGGGCACAAAGATCTCCTTGAAGGAGACCCATACTTGAGGCAGAGACTCCGGCTTCGCGATGCGTACATAACCACCCTTAACGTGTGCCAGGCCTACACATTGAAGCAGATCCGTGATCCTAGCTACAATGTGAAGGTGAAGCCCCCTCTGTCAAAGGAGATCATGGAATCGAGCAAACCGGCTGCTGAGCTCGTGAAGCTTAATCCTACGAGCGAGTATGCTCCTGGATTGGAAGACACTCTTATCTTGACCATGAAGGGTATTGCTGCTGGAATGCAGAACACTGGTTGAGTTTTTTTCTTTTTTCTTTTTTGTAATGTTTGTTCAATAAATCCCTATGTCTCTTCAATTTATGACATTGAGAAACATATGGTGTCTATTTAACAGAGCTGTGAAATGGCAACTAATACCCCCCCACAAAGGGTCTGCTTTGATACAAGTACATAATATTTATTGCCATTATAATATAGGAAATATGTTTAGGGCATGGACTTAAAACCTCATAAGTTTTGTAAATAGAACTGACCTCTAATTATTATATATAAAATTGTGTTCGGTCTTGATATAGCAATTAGATTATTTTATTGTGACCTGGATATCAAAAGTTTGGGATACGGAAAGGGCCTCTCCAAATGCGGGATAATGTTGCATTTATCTGATCTTCTTCGAACCTCGCAGTAACTAGCGACTCAAGCACTGGGCCTTTTTTTTATGAAGTCACATGCAAGTGCATGGGGTTATCTTCTATTTTGAGTGCAAATAAACCCTGATTCTGAACCAATAAACATAGTAAGAGAATGGAAGGCTCAAATTGGCTGGGAGTTGACAGGATTTTCAGCGTGTGAAGAGGAATAACTTGAAACTGTGTCATTTGTGAAGCTTGATTTCTGAGCTTATCTGTACAGGATACCGTTGTCACTTAAACTTATCTGGGATAGAAAACCAATTGAAAAATCTATCCGTTGATCATTCGTTTAAAACAAGCCTGGTCTTGAGAACAATCCATTGGATAACGTTTGATCATTCAAAACTTTCAACATCCATTGACATGAGATTTGAATAACATAAAACTTTGTAGAATTATCAAACTTTCGATTTACTGATACGAATTACAAATGTTCATAAACTCACCTTATATGTCCCAATTCAAATTTGAAAATTAATCTCTCCAAAATGATCAATCTATTATTTACATTCCTCAAATTCCACTATAGATGGCAACCTTATGCAAGGATATGACAAATTGATAACGAGAGACCATTCATAGTTTATTACAGTAAAATATATCGTTGGACTTCAAAGTATTACACTTTATGACCCAAATCATGTGACATTAAAATCTGGTTCCTGAGTCTTTTTTAGCGGGAGCTAAGTATACATCTATCTTGATTTAAAAACAAATCTAACGTTTTAAACTTATTTACCAAGTTATGACACGCTCTTACTACGAAAGTGTGTTTATCAAATATGCTTTCAATGATAAAATTTGAATGTCAAACATGCTTAATGTGGCCCATGGCGGAGCCACAGTGGGGGCAATGGGGGCAGTTGTCCAAACTATGATTTTGAAAATTTTTGGGAATACTTCGTGCTTTAGAGATCTCTTACTTAGTGACTAGTTCGAGCCTTAGAAGAATGCATAGGGGTAGGTCTGAAATAAGTTTTGTAAGAGTCCTTTAATCGAGTCCCTGTTCTTTTTTAATAGGTGCTTTCATGTAGCAGGTTTATATTTTTGTATGATTACCATCAAGCTTTAAATATCTCCATCTCCCCATTCCTTTATCAAATTCTAGTACTCATGGCATAAGTTTGTGTCTTCAAGCGAAGGAATTATAGGGGTTTCTCTCTTCTTTTAGAATTCAGAAGCAATAAAAAGTACAGTGTATAGAAGAAGCTAATAGTATATATTGAATGAAGATTGTAGAGGCAAAAAATTGGCAATACCTTTACACGTAAATTCGAGATAGGGTCTCTGGGAAAGAAGTCTGAACAATCTCCTAATCTCCTTCCTGTAAAACGAACAAACTGTCCAAGATCGAAGTGTTTCGATCGAAGGCACTCCAATGCTTAAGTCAGTAATCGAACATAAAAAATTGCACTAAGTCAAGGAGAATTCAGCGTACCTTTCTTTTTGGCTCTTTTTGCTTTTTATAGTTAGGCATCCCCTTAGGGTTTCTGTAATTCTTGATTCAAGGTGACACACCTTTCTCCAATTCAGTGATTCGGTTTGGGAAGTTGCTGATATTTCCGCATTATTTTCTCCTGATATCTTCAATTTCTCTGATTCGCTTATCTTGATTGCCTAAGTTATAGACGAATCTTTATCCTTCCGTTTATTATCTAAAACAGCTCGGCCATATCAAATGCCGAGCACATTTGAAATTTACTGAGCAGATTAAGGGACTTGGTTTGACACAAAGCGACTCTTGAATTGCCTTGTTGAACAATTTGACCAACTTGGCTTGGTACCAGCTGTGCTCTTTCATTGCTTAGCAGAACAGACTGATGAGTTCGGTCATAAAGAGAGCCGATCTTTTTCATCTATTGTCGAACCTCTAATTAGCTTGGTTTGGTTAAAAAGCTCTGATTGAGGATTCCTGATCACATTCCTTGTCTTGTCAACATCATGTGAGTGCATTTAATGCCATGTCACATGTAATTATGAGGTTTAACCCCTTCATTTGCCCCTAGAAAATGTCTGACAGTCGTTTTTTGGCTGTTAGCCATTTTCTTATCGATTCATCATTACTTGTACTTTGTAACATGCCTTTTCGTTTTGGCGGCACATTCAGAGCATTTAAATGTTTGCCTTTTAAAATTCCTCTTTCTTTATAACCGTCTTCCTTCGTATTTTTGCTTTTCTGCTACTAGACTCTCAGACTCTTGTTCTCTTAGACTCTTATTCTTTTCTTTTTGCGTTTTTCTTCCTCTGCACTTCATCTTCTTCATGGCTCCTTTTACCCCATCAGAAGTCCTTGCCTTCAAAGTCAAATACAATATTCCAGATGACGTCGAGGTTAAGACTGCTGGGAAAGATGAACCACTGATTGGTACCAGGGAGAGAATCCTCATCCCCACTTGTGCCATTACTGAGGGTGGAATCCGTTTTCCCCTTGATCCTCTTCTTCTCTGGGTTCTCTCTACCACAAAACTCTGTCCCCTCCAATGCTGCCTCAATTTCTTTAGGATAGTCATGGGGGTGTCTGTGTTAAACAAACTTTTAGGTCTGAGTCTTGGTCTATGGGATATCCTGTACTACTACATCATCGAAGCTGCTGGAGACAACTACTATCTTTCGGTGAAGAAGAAGGATCGCTATCTGGTCACCCATCTTCAAGATTCGAACAAAGGTCATGAAAATGACATTGTGTTCGTTTCTGGGAATTGGGAGTACCCTTGCCAGAGCCTCACATTCTAATCGCTACCCCTTTGAAGAGGGCGCACCAGGTATTTGAACATTCTTTTTCCTCAAAAAAAAAGTTCGTTGTTCTCTCTTTTCTTGTATCTGATATATCGCTTATGTAGGAGAGATGGTGAAAGGCAAGATCCCGAATCTTCTGTTAAGTTGGACCAGCTCCAGAAGGTTTGGGATTTCAACGAGTCCTTGTTCTACCGTGCTGCCCATACGCTGCTCGGATACACACCAAACTACACGTCCTTTATTGTTGTGTCAAACCGACCTAATACGACGTTTGCAGCAGATCGGGAGGCAATACAAGCTACTCAAGATAAGACACCCTGAGGAAAAAAGAGATCTCTAGCAGCCTCTAGACGAAGGACTATAAGGAATTTTTTAGACTTTTTGTTAACAGTTGAGCCGACTCCTCCCACTGAACCGACTCCATCTGCCTCAACTATTTTGATCTCTGTTCTTGACGAACCAACTGTCAAGGCTCTTCTTGAGGTGATTCTTTCTGAAGCCAATGATGTTGGTCTGCCTTTGGATGACCAAGCGAATTTGGCTCGAGTTGCTGAAACTTTTGTTCATGTTGAGATGGATCCTCCAGAACCTATTCCCTCCCCAATTCAAGAAGATGATTCAATTTTTGAGCTCGCCGAAGTCCCAGCCCCTAAAAGGTGGAGGACTGCCGAGTCTGAAGCGAGCCTTCCTCCCGAGCCTACCAATCCTCCTTTCCGACCAATCCTTAGAGCAAAAAAGAGAGAAATCACTGCCAAGGACTCTGCAATAAAAGATTTTAATGTTGCAGTAGGGATTGCCCGAGGAGTGATTTTGCCTAGGGATTTGGCAATGAATGAGGCACTTATTGACGACGAAGTGTCTCGTTAACCAATTCAGCACATGGTCCTGGTAAGTCTTGATCCTGACTTCCTTTAAGCTTTTTATTCTTTCTAAAATTTTTTATAAGTCTTTTTCCTCTTTAATAAGGGTCTACAAAAAGTCCATGAGGTCGGAACCCGAATAGCTCGGAAAGACAAGGCAATGAAAGACGTTATCCATGCCCGAGCTTCGGCTCTGGTCAAAAAGGAAAGCGTGGATGAGGAGTACGCAAAACTTTGCGAAGAAGTGAAGGTTCTGCAGGCTAAAAACCAAAGCCTGATCGAGGAGAACCAGAAGCTTTCTTTAGATGTTGAGAGATTGAAGGAGTCCGAGCATGAAATCATCGTAGAGCTCTCCCAATCTCAACTTGACTATTCCATTCTCCTTGAGGAGTTTGATTTGTACAAGGGCGAGGCTAAAGAGAAGGAGGATGCTACTTATAATGAAGGCATGGAGAAAGCTGAGGATGACTTAGCTCTTTAAATCCCTCAGCTAGAAGAAGCTTTCTTCAACAGAGGTTGGCACGCTACATTGACTACAACCGAGGTTGATCCTTCCTTTGAACTCTTCTCAAGGTATACAATTCTGAGCTCCTCACATTCTCCTGCTCCTTCAAGTACTCAGAATACTTTTTTGAACGTATCTGCAACTTCTGATGTATCTCCCAAATGATCATAACTTTGTAGAAAATTTTTGAAGTATGAATGCAAAAAACGCTTTAAGTACTATTTGCTTTTCAACTCATTAAGTTATGGCCTCTATTCGGCCTTTCTTTGAAAAGTTCACTCCCTTAGCAGGGACCTTTTATACTTGAAATTTTTTTTGTAGCTCTAGAAGTTTTGGCCATTGTTCGGCTCTACTTCAAAGAGTTCGGTTCCTTAGCAGGAACCATTTTATACTTAGAAAAGATTTCAAGCCTCTTTGAAATCTTGACCCTTGCTCGACCCATTTTCAAAGAGCTCGGTATTTTAGCAAGGACTTTTTTTTTTACTTAGAAAAGATCTTAAGCTTCTTTGAAATCTTGGCCCTTGCTCGGCCCTTTTTCATGAGCTCGGTTCCTTAGTAGAGTCACTCAAAGTCCCCTTGAGGTCTAAGAGTGTTTCTACTTCACACCGACCCGCTAATCTGATTGGACTCAAGAAATCTTAGCCCTTTCTCGGCCCTTTTTCAAGAGCTCGGTTCCTCAGTAGAGTTGTTCAAAGTCTCATGAGGTCTAAGAGTGTTTTCACTCTGCACCGACCAGCCAATCTGATTGGACTCAAACCCATTCCTAGTCAACCTACATTGTCATGCCTAGCTGAGGGCCTGGATTTGATCAAGTGGCTGCGCCTGATTTAAGCTTTTGACTTCTATCAAGTTTTTTGGCCTCCCTACCTTAGCAGTAGGATGTATATAATGCAAAGCCAGTGTTTAAAAAATAAGCAGAAAATAATCCTCTATCTTTTATTGATAACACTCACTTGATACATTTGATGCTAATATACCATCGCTTAAGGGCACCCTTAAATTTTCCGAAGGCACTTCGGAGTTCTATTTAAAAAGGTACTTTTTATAAATAGAACTTCCTGAGGTTCGTAGTGTTCCAGTGGCGTGGTACTGCCTTATGATCCAAGGTCTTGTGTTCGTAATACCCGCTGCCCCCAACTTTGACTATTTTGTATAGACCTTCCCAGTTTGCTCCAAGCTTCCCATGGGCTGGGTTCTTAGCCGAGCTTAATACTCGCCTGAGCACTAGGTCTCCAAGTGTGAAAGACCTAGGGTTTATTTTCTTGTTATAGGCTCAAGACATCTGATTCCGATATGAAGTCATTCTTATGGCGGTCTGCTTTCTCTTTTCCTCTGCCAAATCGAGATATTGTGTGATGACGGCATCTTTAATATTGCTTTCAACCAACTCGGTTCTTAAGGTCGGTAAGCCAATCTTCAATGGAATAACAACTTCCATCCCATATGTTAGGGCAAAGGAAGTCTCTCCAGTTGAGCACCAAGGTGTGGTTCGGTACGTCCACATAACACTCGGCAACTCTTCTACCCATCTTCCTTTGGCATCCTCCACCCTTTTCTTGATTCCATCTAAGATTGTTTTGTTAGAAATTTCTGTTTGCCCATTGCTCTGAGGGTAGGCGGGGGTTGAATGATGATTTCGAATTTCAAAATGCTGACAGAAAGTTTTAAAAGGATGACTATCGAATTGTGTGCCATTATCTGAAATGAGTGTATACGGGATCTTGAACCTGGTAATGATACACTTCCAGATAAATTTCCTTGTATCGGTATCTCTGATGTTGGGTAGGGGCTCGGCTTCCACCCATTTAGTGAAATAATTAGTTGTAATAAGAAGGTACTTCTTGTTGCCTGGTGCCCGAGAAAATGGTCCCATTATATCCAGCGCCCACTGAGCAAATGGCCACGGGCTAGCTAATGGAAGCAACTCTTGTGAAGGGTTTCTTGGTATTGGAGAGAATTTCTGACATTTCTTGCACCGTCTCAGAAACTGTTGAGTGTCCTTCTGCATATATGACCACCAAAAACCTTGAGAAATGGCTCGGTGTGCCAAAGATCTACCACCCGTGTGAGCTCCGCAGCTTCCTTCATAAATTTCAAACAATAAGTCTGGGACTGTCTTTGGGTGTATGCACTTTAAATATGGGCCTCCAAACGAGCGTCGATAAAGCTCAAGTTTTGGTGATAGCCAGAACCTAGTGGCTTTCAAACTTAGCTTATGAGCTTCCTTCTTGTCTTCGGGCAATGTTCCATCCTTCAAGAACTTAACTATTGGGTCCATCTAACTCGGCTCAGCTTCAATGCTTAAGGCTTCATTAGTTGTGCTCGGCTTGATACTGGGTTCAAGTTGTAATTCCATAGTAAAAGTCCTTTCACTCTCAATGTCAATGGCCGAGGCCAAAGAGGCTAAAGTATCAACGTGAGAATTCCTTGCTCTTCCGATCTGCTAAATAGAATATTCAGGAATCTTGCTCAGTTCTGACTCTGCAATGGTATGGTAGGCTACCATTCTTTCATCCTTTGCCGCATACTCCTTTATTATTTGATTTAGCACCAATTGTGAATCTGAGAATATTTGGAGCTTTATTGCCCCTAACTCGGCTGCCAACCTCACATCAGCTATCAAGGCTTCGTATTCCTCTTCGTTGTTTGAGGCATCAAATCTGAGCTTGATGCATTTCTCCAAAGTATATCCGTCTAGGCTTACTAGAACAATGCCGATGCCAACACCCTTATGATTTGAGGATCCATCGACAAATAGGGTCCAACCACTGCCGAGCTCTGGCTCCAGGTTGCAAGTAGTCTCTTCACTCTGGGCCGAGCAATCTTTTGGTTGAAATTCAGCGATAAAGTCTGCCACAATTTGGCCCTTTACCGCCTTTCTTGGTTTGAATTGAACATCAAACTCCCCTAGCTCCACTACCCATTTGGCAACACGCCCTGATAAATCGGCTTTATGGAAGAATGACTTTAGCGGTTGATCAGTGAGTATTGTGATTTGGTGGGTTTGGAAGTAATGTCTAAGCTTCTTGGCTGAGCTAATAAGTGCTAGGGCAAGTTTTTCCAATGGAGTGTATCTTGACTCCGCATCTAAGAGCATCTTGCTCACATAGTAAATGGGTCTCAACTTTCCCACATCATTCCTCATTAGTGCCCCACTAACAGCGTGTTCCGATATGGCCACGTAGAGATAAATTTCTTCTTCAGGGGAGGGGATGGATAAAATTGGTGGTGACGCCAAGTATGCCTTAAGTTTTGCAAATGCGTCCTCACATTCCTAACGCCAGAGTGCTCCCCTCTTTCCCTTGATTGATTGGAAGAAGGGTATACACTTATCAGATGCTCGGGATATGAATCTCCCGAGCGCTGCTGCCATTCCTGTTAGCCTCTGAACCTCATTTACAGTCCGAGGTGACTGTAGTTCAGCAATAGCTTTCACCTGGTCGGGGTTCACTTTTTTCCCTTAGTGAGTTACCAAAAACCCGAGGAACTTCTCTGAGCCCACCCCGAAAGCACATTTAGACGCATTTAACTTCATGTTATATTTTCGCAGAATATTGAAAGTTTCCCTCAAGTTGGCACAATGGCTTGTGGCCTTCCGAATTTTAATTACCATATCGTCGATGTAAACTTCTATAGTACTACCTATCATATGGGAAGACATTTTGGTTACTAACCTCTGATATGTTGCTCCAGCATTCTTCAACCCAAAGGGCATTACTCTGTAACAGTACGTTCCTTCCGGCGTTATAAAAGCAGTCTTTTCTTGATCCTCCTCGGCAAGGGGGATCTGATGGTATCCCCTGTAGGCATCCAAGAAACTCATCTGCTCGTGCCCGGCTGTTGCGTCTACCAACTGATCTATCTTCGGCAGGGGGCAACTATCATTTGGACATGCTTTGTTCAGGTTGGTAAAGTCAACGTAGACTCTCCACTCTCCACTTCCCATTTTTCTTTTTTACCACAACAGTGTTTGACAACCAGGTTAGATATTTCACCTCCCTAATTGTTTGAGACTCCAGCAAGCTAGCCATTTCCTCTTTTACTGCTTCCTGATGTTGTTGTGCCGACCTCTTGAGCTTTTGCTTGACTGGCTTGAAGCTCGGGTCTAATTTTAAGTGATGACATGCAACTTCTGGTGGTACGCCAAGCATATCGGTGGTACTCCATGCGAACACATCGGCGTATTCTTTCAGCAATGTGACGAGCTCTGTCCTTTGTTTAGTACTAAGAGCTAGTCTCCTCGGATATTTACTACTCCATCAGATGATGAGAACCTCAGCATTTGATGGTACCGCCTTCATCTCGTGCAGCCAAGTGCACCCCATAATTGTGTTGTATGTCGAGACTGTGTCCACTACCAAGAACTCGGTCATGAAGCAAACTGGTCCTGTCTTTATAGGCAACGTGACCTTCCCCTTGGGCAGAACCGTTTTTCCACTGAAGCCGATAAGTGGAGTATTCGAGGGCTTGAGATCCTCTGGCTTGAGATCCTCTTTCTTGAGGCCGATCTTTTCGAACAAATCCATATACATGATTTCTGACAAACTCCCTGGATCAATCAGGACCCTTCTCACATCAAAATTCGCAATCCGAAGTGTGACGACCAAGGCGTCGTTGTGCGGTTGGTGAACACCGACCAAATCTTGCTCAGTGAAACAGATCGCTTTGGTTGTATCCTCTATCTTGATTCGTTTGTTGGCTACCTCCGGAGTTATTCTTAACTCGTACACTTCTCTCTCTTTGGCTACTTTCTGAATATAAGCCCGAGCAGAGTTGTTTGTGGACATCTGAGGGTTGGTGGCAGCATAGATCACATCAATTACCCCAGCTGGAGTGTTGGAGTCCCCTTTTGGCTCGGTTCTCCCCCCTTTGATTTTTTGCTCACTTTCAATGAACTCTACGAGATGTCCAGCTTGGACTAACTCCTCCGGGTGCTGCTTGAGAGATCGACAATTTTTAGTCATATGGCCTATATCCCTGTGATATGAGCACCTAAAATTTGGATTCCTTTTAGATGGATCACCTATTAGCTTGTTCGGCTATTTGAAGAACGGCTTGTGTTTGATCTGACTTAGAACCTTGTATATTGGTTCTTTGAACAATGTATTTACCCCCAGAAAAGGGGACCTTTGGAGATATCCTTCCTTCTCAAACTTCCTTCCTCCTTCTCTGTTCGGCTCAGTTTGTTTATCCCTACCGAATTGTCTCTTACTCGGATGTTCCTTAACCACTTCTCTGGATAAGTCGTAGCAGGTCTCCTTGTGAGCAATTGGTATAAAGGGTTTTCTTTCGACAAGCCGATCTTGAAGGATGCAACTGCAATCTTCGGATTGCACCCTTCGACTTCATTCATGGTTTCCCAATAGCGATGCGCATACTCTCGCAAGCTTTCGTTACTCTTCTTTTTCAGCAACAGTAGAGCCCCAACATCCTTTGGTTGTTTACTACTTGTGATGAATCGAGCTGTGAATTGCTCGGCTAACTGAGACCACCTGCTAATAGTTCCTTTTGGTAAGCTGTCGAACCACTTCATGGCGGACTCCCCTAGACTGCTAGGGAAGATAATGCAGAGTAGTGGCTCATTTTTTCGGTGGATGGTCATCAGTTGTCGGAAGTGCCTGTTATGTGAGGCTGACTTGGTCTTTTTGTTGTACAACTTGAAGTTCGGGACGAAAAACTTGTTCAGGATTCGTGCTTTTTCAACCAGGCAGTGAATGGGGATGACTCCAAACCGTCTCCGTACTCTCTTGTTGCTCTTCTGGCTAGGTCCCTTGCCCAACCTCTGCTTTGGTATCTTCAAACGAATGTTGAGCTCTTCGTTGATATACTACTTCCACGTGTCCTCCTCTTGAATCCGAGGCTTTTACTAATGGTAATCTTTTTCATCAGTAGGTTTAAACATGCTAGGCTTCCTTCCCGAAATTTCATGCCGATCTTCTCTCCCCCGCTTTTCTCTTCTGGTCACCTCTTTCAACTTGGCTTTTAACTCTTCGTTTTCTTTGATCAGATATTTCACCCTAGTGTAGGACTTCTTGAACAGCTTGTCATGAGCATCAAGTCGATCCTGCAGGGACTAGACCAACTTTGCCAAGGAGTGGTTCTCCACCTCGGCACGGAGGGATTTACCATGATCCTCGCTTCGCTGGTTCTGGTTTTTCGAGGGCTTAAAACTTGCAGAGGATACCTCGTCACCTTCATGGGTCCTGGAGGGGCTTCTAACTGCATGCAACCTTGCGTCGTTGTCAGAAGGAAAAGACGCAGGATCAGAGTTTCCTAGGGCAAAACTGCCTACGGGTGATCCAATTGCACTTCTGAGCCTTGACATCGTAGCTTTTTGTTCTGAAAGATGAAGATTTTTCCCACAGACGGCGTCAAAATATAGAGGCAAAAAATTGGCAATACCTCTACACGTAAATTCGAGATGGGGTTTGTGGAAAAGAAGTTTGAATAATCTCCTAATCTCATTCTTGCAAAACGAACAAACTACCCAAGATCGAAGTGCTTCGATCGAAGACACTCCGATGCTTAAGTCAGTAATCGAACAGAAAGAATTGCACTAAGTCAAGGAGAATTCAGCATACCTTTCTTCTTGGCTCCTTTTGCTTTTTATAGTTGGGCATCCCCTTAGGGTTTCCGTAATTCTTGATTCAAGGTGACACACCTTCCTTCAATTCAGTGATTCAGTTTGGGAAGTTGCTGATATTTCTCCATTATTTTCTCCTGATATCTTCAATTTTTTTGATTCGTTTATCTTGATTACCTAAGTTATAGGTGAATCTTTATCCTTCCGTTTATTATCTAAAACACCTCGGCCATATCAAATGCCGAGCACCCTTGAAATTTACCGAACAGATTAAGAAACTTGGTTTGGTACAAACCGATCTCTTCAATTGCCTTGCCAAACAATTTGACCAACTCAGTTTGGTACAAGCCGAGCTCTTCCATTGCTTAGCAGAACAGACTGATGAATTCGGTCATAAAGAGAGCCGATCTTTTTCATCTATTACCGAACCTCTAATTAGCTTGGCTTGGTTAAAAAGCTTTGATTGAGGATTCCTGATCACGTGCCTTGCCTTGTCAACATCACGCGAGCACATTTAATGCCATGTCACGTATAATCATGAGGTTTAACCCCTTCAAAAATGATCAAATTAAAGCTTAGAGATCCCATAAAATTAGAAGATTAATGTAAAAGAAAATTAAAACAGTGCTACTGAAGAACTATGAGTTTTCTAGCAAACATGTTAACGGCCTTAAACTATAGACCATGTTTATGACAACACAAGGGTTTTCCACATACAGAGAACTAGTGGGGAGATACTTTTAGAAGTCATCATCACTAGTGTCAATGAAGTCTGAAAGTTCAGTGCAAAAACTAGGAACAGGCTTCTATTATTTCAATAATTGCACTGTAAGGATTGAAATGCTCCTTCGTTGCATGTTCGATTGCATGAAATGGTCTCCATTGTGTCTGATTATTTTTCACGTTCAACTCTTGTTGTGGTTTTTTAGTTTCTTTGATGAAATATATCAGCTAAACATGATCTCAGCACAAATAATCCATGTCAATGAAAGTGTATTTGAAGTTCACAGTGTTTGTTATAGAACTCCCTCCACTTGTCCCTATACTTGGAAATAAAATTGTGGAGGATGATTATTGGTTGCAGGACCAACAATTAAATGGCCAACACGTGGCAAAGGGTTATGAGTGTTGTTGGGTGCATTGCAAAATTTACGCCTTCATCTATACCATGTTATACCACTATGATCTATGTAGGATCTATAAAAACGTAGACTGTTTGATGCCGAACTTTCATGATGGTTCTAACTTTGGTGCTGGTTGCGTATAGACAGACCTCAATGTTTGTTTTGCGGGGAAGAACGTCTTGGCATTTTTCGGTTTATGTTTTATAAGACGGGTACTAAAAATATATAGGCTTTGTTGAAAACTAGAAAGGTTGACTGAACTTCATTCATATGAACACACTATTAAAAATATGAAATGACGAGTTGGCATCAGTAATGCCCTTTACTTTTTTGTACCATACTGAAAAAGTAAAAGGCTTAACTAGTTGACATGTTGTCCATTAAAATTCACACTCAGTTCCACCGGTTTCTCCCAAAAAATGGTACCTTACCCTAAAAAAATGATAACTTACCTTCAAAAAGTGATTACTTAACCCACAAAAGTGGTAATTTTCTAAAGTGGTACCTTATCCCAAAAAGTGGTACCTTACCCCAAAACATTTGTAATTTATCTCTAAAAAGTGATAATTTACCCTAAAAAAAAATGATAACTTATCCCAAAAAAATGATACATTACCCCCAAAAGTGTTACATTTTTTCCCAAAATAAGTGGTACCTTACTCGCAAAAAATTATAATTTTGTGACGCCCCTAAAAACCGGGGGTCCCGTTAACGACCCGTCAAACCGCGGAAATGCCTGTGAATGCCGCTTAATTCGACATTACGCTAATAGTATCCCTTTAATCGGGATTTTAACCCAAACGTGTAACCAGTGTATGTTTTGTCATTTAATACAATCGTGGCTCAAAATACCATAATTAATGCCTTTTTATTATCCAATTACATCTTTGGAACCAAGGGAATCAAAGACCGAGAGCACAACACTTTAGTTTTAAAATTTCAAATTTTAGGAAATAGTACCAATACTATGTACCGGTACGGTTTGCCTTCTGGACATAAAGTACCAGTACGCAGTATCGATACACTTTTCCTCCTGGACATACAGTACCAGTATACAGTACAGGTACACTTTGCCCTCCTTTGCCTATTTCTCCTATTTTTTCATTTTAAAACCATTCCAAACCATCTCATTTTCTTCCATAACATATATAATGAAGTTTTTTTTACATAAAACCACATTCACACAAGTCCATTACAATTTATTTACATAAATTTACATGCCCAAAACATGTTTTTATCAAAGCATTACAACATTCAAGGTTAAAGGCCACAAGTCTGCCTATCTTCACCCTTGGGGCCTTGAATGCGAATCCTCCCCCGGCACGAACCCCACACCTGCAATGTGTTCCCGTATAGGGTGAGCCAACGCCCAGTAGAATATTTCCTACAGAGGTTACTCCCTCCCTAGATGCATATGCAATGTTTATGTGCGACACTTAACCATTATTTCCCATTCCAACAAGAAGATGTAATTCAATGTTGAAAAATCATAATACCATGTAATAAAATGAGATGAGACTCACTCATGCACCTTAACCCGAATCCACACCGACTCCCACTGTGACGTCCCTAAAATCGGGGGTCCTTTTTCAACCGTTGACCACCCGTCAACCAGCAAAAATACCCGTGCTTGTCGCACGATCTGACATCATGCCAATCGTATCCCCTTAACCGGGATCATAACCCACACGTGTAACCCGTGTTCCTTTAATCATTTAATTCAACGGAGGTCCAAAGTGCCTCAATATTCCTCATTTGATGTCCATTTGTATCATTGGAACTAAAGAAAACTCAAAAGGTTGGCAAAATAATTTTAAATTTTTCAGATTTTTGGAAGAGCTACCAGTAGGTGTTTGTTAGACCTACCGGTAGAAGTTCTACCTGTACGCTACTGGCAGCTTTTTTCTGTTGGACATGTACTACCTGTTAGTTACCGGTAGGTTTTGCCTACGGGACGGGTACTACCTGCTAGCTACCGGTAGTTGTTGCTTGCTGGACAGGTACTAATTGTTAGCTACCAGTAGGTTTTGTCCAGAATTTTATGTTTCATCAGTTTTTCATTTCCAATTATTTCAAAACCTTTCCAAATCCATCCCAAACATGTATAATAACATTTTCTACATTATACATGATCCATACAAGTTCTATTACATGCATTTACATAATTTACATGTCAAAATGGCATTTAACCAAAGTTTTACAAAACTTGTTTCCAAAAGCCATAAACCGGCTTTTCTCCACCCTTGAGGCCCCTAATGCGAGTCCTCTCCCGGTACAAACTCCGCACCTGAAATATTTCCCGTATAGGGTGAGCCAATGCCCAATAAAATATTTCCTACAGAGGCTACTCCCCAACTTAAGTGCATATGCAATGTTCATATACAACATTCACAATCATATAATTATTCCAATCAAGAATAGATATGTTCATGTTGGAATTTACTATGCCATGTCTTGAATGAAATGAGATTCACTCACAACTCACACACCTAACCCAAGCCTTCACTGGCTCTCACCACACTATACAATGCAAGTGTAAAACATCTATCCTTGATGAGTACATCCAAAGATCATTTTGAAACAACTCATGTGTTTATAAAAACCAATTCATTTATGGATGTTTCCCATCAAATGAATCATTTATATAACTAAAAATCATGTGTCTTTATTTGGGTAGTGGACTTTTGGTGTTGCACTGCCGGCTCCACACACCGATACACTTTTTTGGACTTGCGCTGTAGGAAGTGTATAAACTAGTGGTCGGGCCTTGCACCCGAGGGGGGATCTATCCCTTCTTGCTATTCCCGACACAAGTTTTTCATATATGCAACTGAGCAACTCAGTAGGATATTCAACCCCACTTTCCCGAGCCCACCCATCAGAACACCAAGTATGGTGATTGATCTAACCATGTACAACATACACCCACATTCATGCCTAAGCCCTTGAATGTGATGTTTTCATACACATGCAATGTAATGAACCATTGCATACCAATGTCATGCCCAATATAATGAATGTCAATGAGCTGAATTTAACCACACATTTCAACATGTGTCATGACAATTTATATCACATGCATATAATCACCAATCTCAACAATTCAAAAGCTTGTTACACATAATCCATGCTATAACAACTTAAGTTCCACTTAGGCATTCTATGCAAAATACCATCAAGTCACAACATTTCTCACATCATTCACAAGGCATAACATTTAAACATAGAGCATTCCCATAAAATCACTTTTTCATGGGATTACCAATCAAGTAATTACCACACTCAATCTCAAGTTAGGAAAGTCTATTCTAACCCATTTCAATACTCTTTTTTCATACCCATTTCATCTATTTCATATACATAGGTAAGTGACCTACATATATTCCCATAACCTATACACTACATATGACATTTTAGGTAGGAAATGGACCAAAATAGGAGAACCCCTACCTCTTGAAGCGTAAATAGAAGAGTAGAAGCCTTAAGACGCCCTTCTAGCCCCAAAAACCTTGGTTTTCCCAAATTCCTCCCCTTGGATCTTCGGTGAAACTCTTCGTTCTTGGTATGTACGAGCTCTCATCTCGTAGACCAATTTTAATTCTTGGTTGAAGCAATTTCGACCGACGAAACTTCTTGGATTGAAGGAGAAAGGTAAAAATTTCTATTTTCTCTCTTCTCTTCTCTTCCAAGGTGTGGTGTGCTGAACAAGTGGGGAGAATATCTGATTTTCAGATATTTTAGCCCCTACTTATCCTTTTAATTGCACGGTTCACATTGTATGGCTCGTTTATCACTTCCGGGTCTGTTTTTAACCCGAAACGGCTTAATTAAATTCTGATTTCAGTTCAAATTAATTTTATTTGAACTTCTATTCAATTATAAGGAAATTTTATAATTTCTATTTTTGGGGACCTTTAAAGTTCATTCGTCACCCAATTGTTTCGAAAAATGTGTAAAATCTGACTATCTCAGAATTCGACGAAATTCAACGTGAAAAAAAATTTCATGATGCAAATCCAACGGTGACGTTCATTGCGTTATCCGAGCTCTATAAAAATATGAATTTTAATCCCGTATAAAAATGAAAAATTACTATTTTACCCTTTGTTGAAAAAAGTTCAAATTTTCCCGGGTTTCACACCCACAACATAATGCGACGCACATGTGTCACAAATCCGTCATTGGTGAAATACATCCAATGATCTTTTGAAATACAATTCATGTGTTTTGTAAACCATTTCATTGTTGGATGTCTCCCATCAAATGAACATTTATATAACAAAACCATGTGTCTTTGTTGGGTATCAGATTTTAGAATTACACCGCTGGCTCCGTACGCTATTACACTTTTCTGAAATTTCAACTCAAGAGAGTGTATGAACCAAGTAGCCGGGCCTTTCACTTAAGGGAGTGTCTAGCCCTTCTTGCTATACCCGACACAAGTTTTTTCATGCATGTAACCGTGCCACTTAGTCGGATCCTCAATCCAACTTTTTCGAGCCTACCCGTCAAGCACCAAGTATGGTGTTTGATTTAAACCATGCACCCACACATTCACACTCATGCCTATAAGTCCATGAATGTGATGCCAACACCATGCCTAATATGCAATAATGCCAAATGAGAAATTAAATCACATAGCCACATGTTCCATGCCAATTTATATCACATGCATATAGTCACCAAAATTCATTATCATGTCACCACATTAACTAGCATATATCAACATTTATTCCCAACACAAAGCTCAAGTATGGCATTACACAATCTCATGCCAATCACACTTAATCAAAAAGCATAATATAAACATGTAACATGCCCACATAAACCAATTTTCATGAAATTTCACAAGCACTTCCATAAATCAAATTCAAGCTAGAAGTTGGCTTAAGCCATTTCTACACCCTTTTCCTCATTTTCATAACAATAAACAAGTGGTATACATATTCTACATAACCACCCCCTTCCATATGAACATCATAGGATAGAAATAGTCCAAAATAGGAGGAAATCCTACCTCTTGGAGCGTGAAGAGAAGTGTAGAGAACCTCAAAAACACCTCCCAAGTCCAAACCTTTGATTTTCCCAAAATCCTGTCTTTGAAACTTCGGTGAAATTTGTCGTTCTTGGTACGTAGGCGTAGCCCTCGTAGCGGTGATCAACTTTAATTTTTGGTTCAATGAATTCCGACCGACAGAACTCCTTGGATCGTAAGAAGAAAGGTAAAAGTTTAGGCTTTCTCTCTTCTCTCCCTTTTCTCCCTTCAACGTCTGATTCAGCTGGCCAAATGGGGTGAGAATATCTGATTTTTTTTCAAATGTTTAGCCTCTATTTATACTTTTAAGTGCGGTCCACATTGCCCCGCACGTTTGTTACTTTCGGGTCCGTTTTTAATCCGAAACGACTTAATTAATTTCCGGTTTCTGTTCAAATTAATTTTATTTGAAATTTTATTTAATTATAAGGAAATTTTATAAATTTCATTTTTTGAGGACCTTTGTGAGGTCATTCGTCACCCAATTATCTCATAAAACGTGTAAAATTTGACTATCTCAGAATTCGACAAAAATTGACTTGACAGCTCGATTTTGCGATACGATTCCAACGGTGAGGTCCGTTGCATCATCCGAGCTCTAGGTAAATACTGATTTTAAACCCGCATTATAGTGGCAAATTACCATTTTGCCTTTTTTTCGAAAAAGTTCAAATTTACCCGGGTTTTACATTCTTCCCCCCTTAAAAGAATTTTGTCCTCGAAATTCACACACACATATACATTCAAGAACATGCATATGCAACAATTATATAACACGGAATGACTATAAAAGTGTACCTCCATCCTCAAATAAGAAAGGATAATTGGTACAAATGGTGTCCTCGCGCTCCCATGTCGCTTCCTCCACTCCTCGGTGCTGCCACAACACCTTCATTAGCCTCACAATTTTGCCTCGCAAAATCTGATCCCAGCTATCCATGATGCATACCGATCCCTCCTCGAAGGTCCTATCAGCATCAACAACAAGCTTGCCCCAATCCACCACATGAGTCGGATTCGGGGTTTATTTCTAAAGCATAGAGACATGAAATACCGCATGAACACCTGATAGATTGGACGGTAATGTCAACCGATAAACCACTGTACCCACCCTCTCGAGTACCTCGAAGGGCCTGATATACCTCGACGATAGCTTTCCCCGCTTACCAAACCTGACCATTCCCCTTTTAGGCATCACCTTCAAGAAGACATGATCTCCCACTTCAAATTCTAGAGTTCGCCGCCGTTCGTTGGCTCTGAGCCATGAGAAGACGCTTCTGAATTAAGTCCACCTTCTCCGAGGTGTCTCTTATCAACTCTGAACCCGTAGAAAATCTCTCTCCTACTTTCGTCCAACAAACTGGAGAACAACATGACCTCCCATATAGTGCCTCATAGGGTGCCATTTAAATACTTGCCTGATAATTGTTGTTGTAGGCGAACTCCACTAAAGGTAGATGATCTTCCTAGCTACCCTTGAGATCTAGAATGCATGTCCGTAGCGTGTCCTCTAACGTCTGGATGGTCCTCTTAGACTGACCGTCCGTCTGGGGATGAAAAATAGTGCTCATTATCAACTGTATCTCCATAGCTCACTGGAAACTCTCCTAAAAATGAGCTATAAACCTAGGATCCCGATCCGATACTATAGATTCGGGCACCCCATGCAACCGGACAATCTCCTGTATATACAACTTGTAGAATTCCCCCAATGTGAAGGTTATCTGTACAACCAAGAAGTGTGCCGACTTAGTAAGCCGGTCCACTATCACCCACACCGCGTCATGTCCCCACGATGTCCGTGGCAAGTGGGTCACAAAATCTATCGTGACATACTCCCACTTCCATTCAGCTACTTCCAAAGGCTGGAGTAACCCTGCTGATCTCTGGTGTTCAGCCTTGACCTACTGACATGTGAGACATCGACTAACGAAGTCCCCAACGTGTCTCTTCATCTCGATCCAATAATATTGGCGACGAAGATCATGGTACATCTTCGTGCCACTTGGATGCACAGCAAAACAGAAGCAGTGAAACTCTCTGAGAATCTCCTCCCTTAGCTTCGTAGATTGGGGAACCACAACCCTTCCCCTAAATTGAAGACTACTATCCGTGTGAATGGCCCAGCCCTCATCATTTGTACCCAACCGTACCCAGTCCTTGACCGATGATAACTCTGTATCCTGCACCTGGGACTCGATCACTCTGCTCAGTAGCGAAGGTATAGTCACCAAGCTCTCCAAATGCCCTGAGCCTGACCCATATATCGTAGCCTGAACTGTCCCACAATCTCGAGCATTCGCCACTCCCAAGAAGCCGCACTAGCCAAGACTCCTCGTGACTTTTGACTGAGTTCATCTGCACCACATTTGCCTTATCGGGATGGTAATGCAAAGTGAAGTTGTAGTCCTTATGAAACTCTATCCACCTGCGTTGCCTCATATTGATGTCCCGCTGTGTAAATATGTACTTTAGACTCTTATGGTTCGAAAACACTTCGAACTGTTCATCGTATAGATAGTGGCACCAAGCTTTCAAAGCAAAAACAATGGCCGTCAACTCCATGTCATGTGTGGGGTATTTCTGCTCGTGGTTCTTTAACTACCGAGAACCATAAGCTACTACCTTCGCAGACTACATCAAAACACACCCAAGTCCGTCCTTCGAGGCATCACTATACACCGTGTACCTTAGTCCCCTTTCCAGAACTATTAGAATAGGGGCTGAAGTAAGCCTCCTTTTTAATTCTTGGAATGCCTTCTCACAAGAATCATTCCACTCAAACTTGACCTCCTTCCGGGTCAATCTCGTCATAGGTGCAGCTAATCGGGAGAAGTCCTCAATGAACCTCTGGTAATACCCTGTCAATCCCAAGAAAGTACGTATCTCAAAGATTGACTTCTGCCTCTCCCAATTCATAACCGCCTTGACCTTCTCTGGGTCTACGGATACACCCGAAGTCGACACCACGTGTCCCAAAAATTTCACCTCCGTAAGCTAAAATTCACATTTGCTGAACTTGGCGTACAATTGGTGGTCTGTCAATGTCTGTAGAAAAATCCTCAAATGATCCTCATGCTCCTCCTTAAACTTGGAGTAAATCAACATGACGTCAACAAAGACCACGACAAACTAATCTAAATAGGGTTGGAACACCCTATACATGAGTTCCATGAATGTCGTTGGAGCATTCGTCAATCCGAATGGCATCACTGTGAACTCGAAATGCCCGTACCGCATTTTGAACGCCGTCTTAGGGATATCCCCCTCCCTAACCCTCAACTGATGGTAACCGGTATAAAGATCTATCTTGGAATAGACCCGCGCCCCTCTTAGTTGATCAAACAAGTCATCAATCCTCGTTAAAGGGTACCTATTCTTGATATTGACCCGTTTCAACTGTCGATAGTCTATACATAATCGAATGGTCTTATTCTTCTTCTTGGCAAATAGCACCGGAGCGCCCCAAGTTGAAGTACTCGGTCTCATAAATCCCCTGTCCAACAATTCTTGTAATTGGACCTTGAGTTCTTGCAACTCAGTTGGCGTCATCCTATGCAAAGTCATAGAAATGAGCGATGCGCCAAGATGTAACTCAATGGTGAAGTCAACCTCCCTATGTGGAGGTAATCCTGGTAGTTGATCCAAAAAAATATCCACATATTCGCATACAACTCGAGGTAGACCCAACTCCTGTTTCGCCTCGTCTTCCAAGGTAAGGCTTGCAAGCCAACCCATTAATTGTCCGTGCCAACGGGAATCATACACGGCTTGGGGTAAAGCATCACGCTTTTCCCCCTAGAATTTGAAACAAACATCATCAGGCATATGAGCAGTAATCCTCTTCTGATCACAATCAATGACAACCCGATGTGCCGCCAACCAATCCATCCCAAGGATGACATCGAACTCGGACATGTCCATGACCCTAAGGTCCACGGTGAGTAGAATCCATAAGATCTCTAGCTGACAACCCTGACATATCTAATCAACTCTCACCCTAGCTTTGAGGGGAGAACTTACATGCAATGGCTCTTTCAAGGTCTCAACCACTAAATCCAAGTCTTTCACATATGCTGTAGCAATAAAAGAATGCGATACACCAGAATCAAATAACACTCTAGCCCATAAGTGAGAGAGTAGAAATGTACCTTGTATGACCGACTGATCCACCGGCTCAGTCTGTGATATAATGGCGTAGACATGCCCCTGGGTCCCTAACGTACTCGCTTGTGAGCCCTGCCCTCGGCCTCGACCCATACCCTGTCTCATCTGGCTTGCTTGCGGAGTTCCCACATGTGAAGTGGTAGGGCCTTGTGCAGCACCCTGGAATTGGTAGTGGCTCCCCTGGCCCATGGTAGGGTAGTGAGCAGTATAATGTGTTTGTGGCTACTCCACCAAAGTCTGGGACTGAGATGACCTATAACTCTAAGATCCCTGCCTCTAGGGGCAATTCTGCTTCATATAACCTGGCTGATGGCAATGGTAGCAAGTCCTTTGGCCTACCTGGTAAGAAGATCTATGATTTCTCCCGCCTTGGGAGGACTGACCTTGGCCTTGGACTTGATAACCACGACCCTGCCCCTATTGTCCCTGTGGAGCAAAAGTTCTCTGCCTCTGTCCTGAGCTAGAAGAAGAGGATTGACCCTCCTTCTTCTTGTCCTTAACACCCGACTCTCGGATGTTTCATGCGCCATCTACCTCTCTTTTAATTTCCATAACTATCGCGACCATTGAATCTAAGTCTTGCAGACGAAGATCCACAATTTTACCCCGGATGGACAATTTCAGACCATCCTCAAACTTCCTCACTTTGGCCATGTCTGTGGCCACCTAGTCATCGACAAAACGAGTTAATTCGGTGATTTAGCCACATACTCCATCACTGTCATCATGTCTTGCCTCAAATCCAAGAATTCCTGGGCCTTTGTATGTCTAGCAGCAGTTGGAAAGTACTTGCCCATAAAGAGCTCCCTGAACTCTGACCATGTCATTACCTCTAAGTTCTTCGAGGTCTTGACCCAATCCCACCACACTTGGGATTTTCTCTCTAACTGAAAAGTAGCTAGCATTATCTTTGTGGCATCAGAGGTGATCTCCATAGCCCTTAAGACCTTATCCACTTGTCGGAACCAATGGTCAGCCTCTATCAGATCCGCCCCTCCTAGAAAAATCAGAGGATTGTGTGCTTTGAACTTCTGGAGGTGACTTAAGCCTCCTTGACTCCCACTTGCACTAACCTATGCAATGGTAGCTACCGCCGCACTAATAGCCTCCACAAAGGCTTGTTGGTCAAAGGCCGGTGGTGGTTGATTGTTCCATCCACCACCTCGGCGTCCTCTTCCTCGATTTGCCATCTATACACATGTTAAATAACAATCAAACACTCACATAGTATCCCAACATAGGGATCAAGTTTAAAAATTAAAAATTTTCCTCTTTGTCTCACTAGTAGTGCGTGTGCCACCTACTAGTAGACATTTTTACATTGAACTACACCGTTCATCCCTTTTTCTGAAACATAACCTTGGGCCTTTTAACGCTAGTGTTTCACCTTCCATATACATTTCTATCATGCATATAATTCACATAACACAGAGCACATAATTGTGTAGCATATTAGAGCACATAACATGAAATGCACAATGAACGCAATGGTCTAGACCCAATGCCCATTCAGCCCTATGTAATCGCATACCTATGCTTTGATACCAAGTTGTGACGCCCCTAAACACTAGGGGTCCCGTTGACAACCCGTCAACCCATGAAAATGCCCGTGAATGCCGCTTAATCCGACATCACGCTAATAGTATCCCTTTAACTAGGATTTTAACCCACACGTGTAACTAGTGTATGTTTTGTCATTTAATACAACCGTGGCTCAAAATACCATAATTCATGCCTCTTTATTGTCCAATTACATCTTTGGAACCAAGGGAATCAAAGACCGAGAGCACAACACTTTAGTTTTAAAATTTCAAAATTTAGGAAACAATACCGATATTGTGTACCGGTACGGTTTGCCTTCTGGACATACAGTACCGGTACACTTTTCCTCCTGGACATACAGTACTGGTACCGGTATTCTCTGCCCTCTGAACAAACTGTATCGGTACACAGTATCGATACACTTTGCCCTCCTTTGCTTGTTTCGCCTATTTTTTCATTTTAAAACTATTCCAAACCATCTCATTTTCATCCATAACATATATAATGAAGTTTTCTACATAAAACCTCATTCACACAAGTCCATTACAATTTATTAACATAAATTTACATGCCCAAAACATGCTTTTATCAAAGTATTACAACATTCAAGGTTAAAGGCCACAAGTTGGCCTATCTTCACCCTTAAGGCCCTGAATTCAAATCCTCTGCCGGCAGGAACCCCGTACCTGAAATGTGTTCCCGTATAGGGTGAGCCAACGCCCAGTAGAATATTTCCTATAGAGGTTACTCCCTCCCTAGATGCATATGCAATGTTTATGTGCGACACTTAACCATTATTTCCCATTCCAACAAGAAGATGTAATTCAATGTTGAAAAATCATAATACCATGTAATAAAATGAGATGAGACTCACTCATGCACCTTAACCCGAGTCCACACTGACTCCTACAACATAATGCGATGCACATGTGTCACAAATCTGTCATTGGTGAAACACATCCAATGATCTTTTGAAATACAATTCATGTGTTTTGAAAACCATTTCATTGTTGGATGTCTCCCATCAAATGAACATTTATATAACAAAATCATGTGTCTTTGTTGTGTATCGGATTTTAGAATCACACCGCTAGCTCTGTATGCCATTACACTTTTTCAGAATTTCACCTCAAGAAAGTATATGAATCAAATAGCCGGGTCTTTCACTCGAGGGAGTGTGTAAAATCCCAGTAGATTTAAACTTTCATGAATAAAGGGTAAAATGGTAAATTGTCACCATGATTCGGGTTGTAAATCTGAAATTTTTTGTAACTCGGATGACAAAACGGACCTCACCGTTGGATTCGTCTCGCGAAATCGAGTTACCACGTCAATTTTCGTCGAATTCTGAGATAGTCAAATTTTTCACGTTTTACGGAGCGATCGGGCTTCGGGTGACCCTGTACACGAATTTTTTTATAAAATTTTAAATTTTGGGCAATAAAATAAGATAAATTGAAATAAAAATATTTTAGATTTAAACCGGGGCGAGATTTAATTGTTCGGGACAAAAACGGACCCGGAATTAAAAATGGACATGTGGCCAATTGTGGGCCAAGTGTTCTAAAGTATAAATAGGGGGAAAAATCAGATTTTTCCCCCATTGTTCAGCATCCTCTTCAGCCGATAGAAAAGAGAGGGAAAGGAGAGGGAAAGCTTCAACTTCTCTCTATGATCTACATAATTCTAGTGCTCAAATCCGCTTGGACCAAGAACAAAGATCGTTCTCCTCGTCAAGGGCTACGTCTACGTACCAAAAGGAAGTGATTTCACCGAATAATCAAAGGAAGAATTTTTGGAGATCAAAGCTTTTGGGTTGGTTTTGGTGTTTTAGGGGTTTTCTACACTCCTAAGAGGTAGGGGTTATTCCTACTTTGGATTATTCTTACCTTAGGTGTTGCTAGACTAAGGGTGAAAATTATGTATATGCATATGTATTGTTATACATATATGTCTATGGGTATGAAAGTGAAAAAAAATTAGCATAGGAATAGCTTAGGCTAGCTTCTAGCTTGAATTTGGTATATGGAGGTTCCATGTGATTATTTTGTAACTTGGTGAAAACTTAAGGCATGCTATGTGTTTTATAAACTATGCCTTGGAATGTGTTATGTGAATACATGACTTGAATGACTATAAGATGTTTGATAAAATGCCCTAGTGAAATTGAGTGTGTTACTTGCATGATGCTATGTTATAACATGCTTGGGTGATTGTGAAATCATATGCTTAGGATATGGTTTTTGGATGAAGAGTGTTATTGACATATGCATGAAATGATATATTGAGCATAATGAGATATGGTAGTTATATACTTATGATACAATTGCATTGATGTATGAAAATGTTTATATGTTTGTCATAAGCATATTGAGCATTATTTTGTGTGCAATGGAACATCACATTGCATTTGCACGGAAGTGTCTCATTACATGAGTGAGTGCATGTTTGACGTCAATACCACACTTGGTGATTGACGGAAGGCTTGGGAGAGTTGGGTCGAGGACTTAGCTAAGCCGCTTGGTTGCATGATGAATTGGGTTGGGGTAGCAAGAAGAGGCATGACGACCTCTCGGGTGCAAGACCCGGTGATTGGGCTACGCACTCCCTTGGCTCGGCCCATAAAGTGTGTGGGTGTATTCGGAACCCTCGGTCGAAGTCCGTAAATTTCGTGTGGGTTGGAGGCCCTTGGTGTAAGTCCATGAACATCCACCCCTATACAAGACCCTAGAGTGATTAACGCCATTGTGTGTAACATAAATGGTGGTTTCGACTAAATTGACACTTGCATGTGTTGGGGAGCCGGAGAGAGCTCGGAATAAAGTTGCATGGGTGAGTGTCACTTCATTCCATGGCATAGCATTGTTGCATTCCATCATAGGATGCATAAGTGTGAGAAATGCTTGGTTGTATGTTTGTGTGATGATTACATGAGCATGTGCATCTAGGGGAAGAGTAACCTCTATAGGTTTATCTCTATTGGGCGTTGTGCTCACCCTATACGGGAAACAATTTCAGGTACGGGACACGTTCCGGTGGATGGCTCTCATTCGGGGGCTCTTGGTTGAAGAAAAGCCGGGTTGTGGCTTTTGAATTTAGTTTTTGTAAAACTTTTGGTTAATTTCCATTTTGGCATGTAAAAGTATGGAAATAGTTGTATTAGAACTTGTATTGACTATATTTGGTATCAAATAGATGTTGTATAAGTTTTGGATAACCTTGGATTGGTTTGGATTGGTTTTGGAATGGATTGATTTGGGGTTGAAATCATACACAGTTTACACAGAAATTTCAGACACTGCTTAGTGTTTGAGCCATAACTTTTTATTGTGACGTCCAAATGATCTGAAATTTTTACAGTAGGTAGTAGACACCTAGGGCTACAAAAGTGTTTTTATGAAATTTTCTCAATTCCACTTCTAAACAGGTCAAAACCGCACTGGAAGTTGCAGCAGAACAGAAACTGCATTTTCTGTTCGAACGTAAAGTGACGTTCGAATGGTGCGAGTTTTGAACAGCAAAACCAGCAGAGAACCAAATGTACTGGGAGCTACCTATTTTTCAAAACCAAGGGACGTTCGAATGTGAATAGTGCTGTTCGAACGGTGACTCTAAAACCGAAATTTTTCAAACTATGCACTAAGCTTCCAGGCTTGGATTTCTTTGATTTAAAGAACACCAATGGACTTGGATTTCTCTAGTTCCAAGGATACAAATGGACACTAATTGAGGTATATTGAGGCTTATTAGACCTTGGTGGATTTAAATGATAACTATTACATATATGCACTAATGTTAAAGTAACCTTGCATGTTTTGCTATAAATATGGATAATTGGACCCGGTGTGGTCAATGTTTACTTATAAATGGACCCGGTGCGGTCATTGTTTATATTGGGCCTCAGATGGGTCATGTGAGTTATGTTGCACAGGTTGGGTATTGGGTAGAGTTCCCTGTACAAAGGAGACTCTGCCCAAATTTTGTTAAGTTATGGACCTCGGTAAATGGGACATAACGGTGTGATATCGAGTCACTCGGTATTTACGGGTATTCCGCGGGTTGATGGGTAATCAACGGACCCCCGGATTTTGGGGTGTCACAGTTTGGTATCAGAGCCTAGGTATGCGAATTACCTAGGGCTTGGTTGGGCATGGGTCTAGACCATTACATTCCATATGCATTTCATGTTAAGTTCTCTACTTACTATATGCTATGTGCTACTTGTTATGTGAATTATATGCATGGTAGAATGTATATGGAAAGGAGAAACACTAGGGTTAGAAAACTCAAGATTATGTTTTAATGTGTAAATGTTTACTAGTAGGTGGCACACGCACTACTAGTAAAACAAGGAGGAAAAAAAAAATCGTCAAGTTTAAATACTTGATGCCTAACTTGGGATATTAAGTAACTGATCTATTGCTATCTTATGTGTGTGTAGATGGAAAATAGAGGAAGAGGAAGAGGACGTGGCCGAGGCCGAGGCGGTGGCCGAAACAACAACCAACCACTTCCGGCCTTTGATCACCAAGCCTTTGTAGAGGCTATTGGTGAGGCAGCGGCGACGATTGCACAGGCTAGTGCTACAGCCGCTACCATTGCACAGACTGGTGCAAATATGGGACACGGAGGCTCGAGTAACCTCCAGAGGTTCAAAGCCCATAATCCTCCGGTCTTTTTGGGAGGGGCGGATCCAATGGTAGCCGATCGTTGGATTCGACAAGTGGAGAAGATCTTGAGTGCTATGGAGATCACTTCCGATGCCACCAAGATAACTTTGGCAACTTTTCAGCTGGAGGGAGAGTCCCAGCTATGGTGGGATTGGGTCAAGACCTCAAAGAACTTGGAGATAATGACTTGGGTAGAGTTCAAGGAACTCTTTATGGGAAAGTATTTCCCGGCGACCGCTCGACACGCTAAGGCCAAGGAGTTCCTAGAATTGAAGCAGGGGACTATGAGTGTGCTAGAATACGTGGCCAAATTCACTGAGTTGGCCCGTTTTGCTGATGATTATGTGGCCTCAGACAGGGCCAAAGTACAGAAGTTTGAGGATGGACTGAAGTTGTCTATTCGAGGCAAGATTGTGGGACTTCTCCTGCAAGACCTTGATTTGATGGTCAAGACTGCAATGACTATCGAGAGAGAGGTGGAGGACGCGCGCAACATCCGGGAAGCGGGTGTTAAGGACAAAAGGAAGGAGGGTCAATCATCTTCTTCAGGTGCAGGAAAGAGGCAAAGGACTTCTATTCCACAAGGGTCTCAGGGGCAGAGCCGCGGCTATCAAGGCCAAGGCCAGGGCCGATTCTCTCAAGGTGGGGGAAACTTCAGGACCACCTTCCAGACGGGTCAGAAGACTTGCTATTTTTGTCACCAGCCGGGTCACATCAGAAAGGAGTGTCCTCAACGGCAGGGATCCCAGAGCTATGGGACATCCCAATCCCAGCCTTCTGTGGGCCAGTCGCAGATACAGAGTGTTCCTCCTTACCCCACTATGGGTCAAAGGAGTCAGTACCAATCTCAGGGTGCTGCACAAGTGCCTACTACTTCACGAGCAGGGACTTCACAAACAGGCCAGATAGGCCAGGGCATGGGTCGAGGTCGAGGCTCACAAGCCGGGACATCGGGAACCCAAGGGCGTGTTTATGCCATGGTGCCACAGACTGAGTCGACAGATCCGTCGGTAATACAGGGTACATTTCTACTCTCTCGCTTATGGGCAAGGGTATTATTTGACTCTGGTGCATCTCATTCTTTTATTGCTGCATCTTGTGTGAAAGATTTGGGCTTAGAGGTTGAGACCTTAGAGGAACCGGTACATGTGAGTTCTCCCCTAGGAGCTAGGGTGAGAGTTGATCAGATATGTCGGGACTGTGAATTAGAGATCTCGGGGATTCTACTCACTGTAGACCTTAGGGTCATGGACATGTCGGAGTTTGATGTGATCCTCGGGATGGATTGGTTGGCAGCACATCGGGTTGTCATTGATTGTGATAGGAAGAGGGTCACGGCGTATACGCCTGATGGTATTTGTTTCAAGTTCCAAGGGGAAAAGCACGATGCTTTACCCCAAGCCGTGTATGACTCACGATGGCACGGACAGTTGATGGGATGGCTTGCGAGCCTTACTTTGGAGGATGAGGTGAGACAGGAGTTGGGTCTACCTCGGGTGGTATGTGAGTACGAGGATGTATTTCCGGATGAACTACCGGGATTACCTCCCCATCGGGATATGGACTTCAGTATCGAATTACATTCGGGTACATCGCCTATCTCCATGACTCCGCATAGGATGGCGCCTGCCGAGTTGCAAGAACTCAAGGTCCAATTGCAGGAATTGTTGGACAAGGGGTTCATTAGACCGAGTACCTCACCTTGGGGCGCTCCGGTGTTATTTGCAAAGAAGAAGGACAAGACCCTTCGATTGTGTGTAGATTATCGGCAGTTAAATCGGGTTACTATCAAGAATAGGTACCCTTTGCCGAGAATTGATGACTTGTTTGATCAGCTGAGAGGGGCAAGGGTATACTCCAAGATAGATCTTCGCACCGGTTACCATCAGTTGAGGGTTAGGGAGGCAGATATCCCTAAGACGGCGTTCAGAACGCGATATGGGCATTTCGAGTTCACAGTGATGCCATTCGGATTGACGAATGCCCCGGCGGCATTTATGGATCTCATGCATAGGGTTTTTCAACCCTATTTGGATCAGTTTGTTGTGGTTTTTGTGGACGACATCCTGATCTACTCCAAGTCTGAGGAGGAGCATGAGGGTCACTTGAGGATTGTTCTCCAGACCTTGAGAGACCATCAGTTGTACGCTAAATTCAGCAAGTGTGAATTTTGGCTTACGGAGGTGAAATTTTTGGGACACGTGGTGTCGGCTTCGGGTGTATCTGTGGACCCGGAGAAGGTTGAGGCAGTTATGAATTGGGAGAGGCCGAAGTCAGTCTTCGAGATACGCAGTTTCTTGGGATTGGCAGGGTACTATCGGAGGTTCATTGAGGACTTCTCTCGACTAGCTGCTCCTATGACCAAGTTGACCCGAAAAGAGGTCAAGTTTGAGTGGAATGACGCTTGTGAGAAGGCATTCCAAGAGTTGAAGAGGAGGCTTACATCAGCTCCTATTCTGATAGTTCCGGAAAGGGGACAGAAGTATACGGTATACTGTGATGCCTCCAAGGACGGACTTGGATGCGTCTTGATGCAGTCCGGGAGAGTGGTAGCTTATGGTTCTCGGCAGTTAAAGAACCACGAGCAGAGTTACCCCACACATGATATGGAGTTGGCAGCCATTGTCTTTGCCTTGAAGGCTTGGCGCCATTATCTATACGGTGAGCAGTTCGAGGTATTTTCAGATCACAAAAGTTTGAAGTACATCTTTACACAGCGGGACCTCAACATGAGGCAACGCAGGTGGATGGAGTTTCTGGAGGATTATGACTTCACCTTGCATTACCATCCCGGTAAGGCAAATGTGGTGGCTGATGCACTCAGTCGGAAACCACGGGGAATCCTGGCTAGAGTGGCTTCCCGAGAGTGGCAGATGCTCGAGACTGTGGGACAGTTCGGGCTATGTTATATGGGTCAGGCTCAGGGTATTTTGGGGAGTTTGATAGCTACGCCTTCCCTACTGAGCAGGGTTATTGAGTCCCAGAGTCAGGACACAGAGCTATTGTCTATCCGGGACCGTGTACAGGCAGGTACAGGTGACGAGGGCTGGGCCATTCACTCGGATGGTAGTCTTCGGTATCGAGGAAGGGTTGCGGTTCCTCAGTTGGCGGATCTGAAAGAGGAGATCCTTAGGGAGTTTCATTGCTCCCGTTTTGCGGTTCATCCAGGGGGCACAAAGATGTATCATGATCTTCGTCGCCAGTATTATTGGAATGGGATGAAGCGGCAAGTTGGTAATTTTGTTAGTAGATGTCTCACGTGTCAGCAAGTGAAGGCTGAACACCAGAGACCAGCAGGGTTACTCCAGCCATTGGAGGTAGCTGAGTGGAAGTGGGAACATGTTACGATGGATTTTGTGACTCACTTGCCACGGACATCACGGGGACATGACGCGGTATGGGTGATAGTGGACCGGCTTACTAAGTCGGCACACCTTTTGGCCGTACGGATGACCTTCACACTGGAGGAATTTTGTAGGTTATATATACGGGAGATTGTCCGGTTGCATGGGGTACCCGTATCTATAGTATCGGATCGGGATCCCAGGTTTACGGCTCATTTTTGGGAGAGTTTTCAACGAGCCATGGGGACACAACTGATGATGAGCACTGCTTTTCATCCCCAGACGGACGGTCAGTCTGAGAGAACCATTCAGACATTAGAAGACATGTTACGGGCATGTGTCCTAGATCTTAAGGGTAGGTGGGAAGATCATTTACCTTTGGTAGAGTTCGCCTATAACAATAGTTATCAGGCGAGTATACAGATGGCACCCTATGAGGCACTATATGGGAGGCCATGTCGATCTCCGATTTGTTGGACAGAAGTTGGAGAGAGACTTGTTACGGGTCCGGACTTGGTTAGAGACACCTCAGAGAAGGTGGGCTTGATACGGAAGCGTCTTCTCACGGCTCAGAGCCGGCAAAAGAGCTACGCTGACAGACGGCGACGACCTCTAGAGTTTGAGGTGGGAGATCATGTCTTCTTGAAGGTGATGCCTACGAGAGGAGTGGTCAGGTTCGGCAAGCGGGGAAAGCTGTCGCCAAGGTACATTGGGCCCTTCGAAGTACTCGAGAGGGTGGGTGCAGTTGCTTATCGGTTGGCGTTACCGCCAAATCTATCGGGTGTTCACGCGGTATTCCATGTCTCTATGCTCCGGAAGTATATCCCAGATCCGACTCATGTGGTAGATTGGGGCGAGCTTGTTGTTGATGTGGATGGGACCTTTGAGGAGGGACCGGTGCGCATCATGGATAGCAGGGAGCAGGTTTTGCGGGGCAAGACTGTAAGGCTAGTAAAGGTGCTGTGGCAGCACCGAGGAGTGGAGGAGGCGACATGGGAGCGTGAGGACACCATCCGTACCAATTACCCATTTTTGTTCGAGGATGGAGGTACATGTTTAAAATTTTAAGTATGAGGTTACTTATTGCATATGCATGTGTCTAAGTGTGCATGTGTGTGAGAATTTCGGGGACGAAATTCTTCTAAGGGGGGGAGAATGTAAAATCCCGGTAGATTTAAACTTTTATGAATAAAGGGTAAAATGGTAAATTGTCACCATGATTCGGGTTGTAAATCTGAAATTTTTTGTAACTCGGATGACAAAACGGACCTCACCGTTGGATTCGTCTCGCGAAATCGAGTTACCACGTCAATTTTCGTCGAATTCTGAGATAGTCAAATTTTTCACGTTTTACGGAGCGATCGGGCTTCGGGTGACCCTGTACACGAATTTTTTTATAAAATTTTAAATTTTGGGCAATAAAATAAGATAAATTGAAATAAAAATATTTTAGATTTAAACCGGGGCGAGATTTAATTGTTCGGGACAAAAACGGACCCGGAATTAAAAATGGACATGTGGCCAATTGTGGGCCAAGTGTTCTAAAGTATAAATAGGGGGAAAAATCAGATTTTTCCCCCATTTTTCAGCATCCTCTTCAGCCGATAGAAAAGAGAGGGAAAGGAGAGGGAAAGCTTCAACTTCTCTCTATGATCTACATAATTCTAGTGCTCAAATCCGCTTGGACCAAGAACAAAGATCGTTCTCCTCGTCAAGGGCTACGTCTACGTACCAAAAGGAAGTGATTTCACCGAATAATCAAAGGAAGAATTTTTGGAGATCAAAGCTTTTGGGTTGGTTTTGGTGTTTTAGGGGTTTTCTACACTCCTAAGAGGTAGGGGTTATTCCTACTTTGGATTATTCTTACCTTAGGTGTTGCTAGACTAAGGGTGAAAATTATGTATATGCATATGTATTGTTATACATATATGTCTATGGGTATGAAAGTGAAAAAAATTAGCATAGGAATAGCTTAGGCTAGCTTCTAGCTTGAATTTGGTATATGGAGGTTCCATGTGATTATTTTGTAACTTGGTGAAAACTTAAGGCATGCTATGTGTTTTATAAACTATGCCTTGGAATGTGTTATGTGAATACATGACTTGAATGACTATAAGATGTTTGATAAAATGCCCTAGTGAAATTGAGTGTGTTACTTGCATGATGCTATGTTATAACATGCTTGGGTGATTGTGAAATCATATGCTTAGGATATGGTTTTTGGATGAAGAGTGTTATTGACATATGCATGAAATGATATATTGAGCATAATGAGATATGGTAGTTATATACTTATGATACAATTGCATTGATGTATGAAAATGTTTATATGTTTGTCATAAGCATATTGAGCATTATTTTGTGTGCAATGGAACATCACATTGCATTTGCACGGAAGTGTCTCATTACATGAGTGAGTGCATGTTTGACGTCAATACCACACTTGGTGATTGACGGAAGGCTTGGGAGAGTTGGGTCGAGGACTTAGCTAAGCCGCTTGGTTGCATGATGAATTGGGTTGGGGTAGCAAGAAGAGGCATGACGACCTCTCGGGTGCAAGACCCGGTGATTGGGCTACGCACTCCCTTGGCTCGGCCCATAAAGTGTGTGGGTGTATTCGGAACCCTCGGTCGAAGTCCGTAAATTTCGTGTGGGTTGGAGGCCCTTGGTGTAAGTCCATGAACATCCACCCCTATACAAGACCCTAGAGTGATTAACGCCATTGTGTGTAACATAAATGGTGGTTTCGACTAAATTGACACTTGCATGTGTTGGGGAGCCGGAGAGAGCTCGGAATAAAGTTGCATGGGTGAGTGTCACTTCATTCCATGGCATAGCATTGTTGCATTCCATCATAGGATGCATAAGTGTGAGAAATGCTTGGTTGTATGTTTGTGTGATGATTACATGAGCATGTGCATCTAGGGGAAGAGTAACCTCTATAGGTTTATCTCTATTGGGCGTTGTGCTCACCCTATACGGGAAACAATTTCAGGTACGGGACACGTTCCGGTGGATGGCTCTCATTCGGGGGCTCTTGGTTGAAGAAAAGCCGGGTTGTGGCTTTTGAATTTAGTTTTTGTAAAACTTTTGGTTAATTTCCATTTTGGCATGTAAAAGTATGGAAATAGTTGTATTAGAACTTGTATTGACTATATTTGGTATCAAATAGATGTTGTATAAGTTTTGGATAACCTTGGATTGATTTGGGGTTGAAATCATACACAGAAATTTCAGACACTGCTTAGTGTTTGAGCCATAACTTTTTATTGTGACGTCCAAATGATCTGAAATTTTTACAGTAGGTAGTAGACACCTAGGGCTACAAAAGTGTTTTTATGAAATTTTCTCAATTCCACTTCTAAACAGGTCAAAACCGCACTGGAAGTTGCAGCAGAACAGAAACTGCATTTTCTGTTCGAACGTAAAGTGACGTTCGAATGGTGCGAGTTTTGAACAGCAAAACCAGCAGAGAACCAAATGTACTGGGAGCTACCTATTTTTCAAAACCAAGGGACGTTCGAATGTGAATAGTGCTGTTCGAACGGTGACTCTAAAACCGAAATTTTTCAAACTATGCACTAAGCTTCCAGGCTTGGATTTCTTTGATTTAAAGAACACCAATGGACTTGGATTTCTCTAGTTCCAAGGATACAAATGGACACTAATTGAGGTATATTGAGGCTTATTAGACCTTGGTGGATTTAAATGATAACTATTACATATATGCACTAATGTTAAAGTAACCTTGCATGTTTTGCTATAAATATGGATAATTGGACCCGGTGTGGTCAATGTTTACTTATAAATGGACCCGGTGCGGTCATTGTTTATATTGGGCCTCAGATGGGTCATGTGAGTTATGTTGCACAGGTTGGGTATTGGGTAGAGTTCCCTGTACAAAGGAGACTCTGCCCAAATTTTGTTAAGTTATGGACCTCGGTAAATGGGACATAACGGTGTGATATCGAGTCACTCGGTATTTACGGGTATTCCGCGGGTTGATGGGTAATCAACGGACCCCCGGATTTTGGGGTGTCACAGAGTGTCTAGCCCTTCTTGCTATACCCGACACAAGTTTTTCCATGCATGTAACCATGCGACTCAGTCGGATCCTCAATCCAACTTTCCTGAGCCCACCCGTCAAGCACCAAGTATGGTGTTTGATTTAAACCATGTAACCACACACCCACACTCATGCCAAAAGCCCATGAATGTGATGCCAACACCATGCCCAACATGTAATTATTCCAAATGAGCAATTAAACCACATGTCCACATGTTCCATGCCAATTTATATCACATGCATATAGTCACCAAAATTCATTATGATGTCAACACATCAACTAGCATATATCAACATTTATTCCCAACACAAAGCTCAAGTATGGCATTGCACAATCTCATGCCAATCACACTTAATCACAAGGTGTAATATAAACATGTAACATGCCCACATAAACCAAATTTCATGGAATTTCACAAGCACTTCCACATATCAAATTCAAACTAGAAGTTGGCTTAAGTCATTTCTACACTCTTTTCCTCATTTTTCATAACAATAAACAAGTGGTATACATATTCTACATAACCACCCCCTTCCATATGAACATCATAGGATAGAAATAGATCAAAGTAGGAGGAAACCCTACCTCTTGGAGCGTGAAGAGAAGTGTAGAGAACCTTAAGAACACCTCCCAAGTCCAAACCTTTGATTTTTCCAAAATCTCATCTTTGAAACTTCGGTGAAATTCATCATTCTTGGTATGTAGACGTAGGCCTCGTCGCAGTGATCAACTTTAATTCTTGGTTCGATGAATTCCGACCGACGGAACTCCTTAGATCGTAAGAAGAAAGGTAAACTTTTAGGCTTTCTCTCTTCTCTCCCTTTTCTCTCTTCATCGTTTGATTCAGCCGACCAAATGGGGTGAGAATATTTAATTTTTTTTCAGATATTTAGCCCCTATTTATACTTTTAATTGTGTGGTCCACATTACCCCGCACGTTTATTACTTCCAGGTTTGTTTTTAACCCAAAAACGACTTAATTAATTTTTAATTTCAGTTCAAATTAATTTTATTTGAACTTTTATCTAATTATCAGGAAATTTTATAAATTTTTTTTTTGGGAACATTTGTGAGGTTATTCGTCATCCAGTTGTCTCGTAAAATGTGTAAAATTCGACTATCTCAAAATTTGACAAAAATTGACATGGCAGCTCAATTTTGCGATATAATTCCAACGGTGAGGTCCGTTGCATCATCCGAGCTCTAGTAAAATACTATTTTTAAACCCGCATTATAGTGTTAAATTACCATTTTGTCTTTTTTCCGAAAAAATTTAAATTTACCCGAATTTTACAAATTTTTTCCCAAAAAATGACACCTTACCCCGAAACAGTTGTGTCTGACCCCCTAAAAGTGGTAACTTATTCCCAAAAAGTGGTACCTTACCCTCCTAAAGTGGTATCTTACCCCCAAACCGTTGGAGTTTATCTTCAAAAAGTGGTAACTTGCCCCCTAAAAGTGGTACCTTTACAATTTTAATCCTAAAATTAGTAATAACACTTTTATCCTTAAAATATGCATATTTTATTATTTGGATCCCTAAAATATATATTTTTTTAATTTGGGCCCTAAAGTATTTGATTTTGTATTAATTTGATGAATTGAGTGTTAATTGAATATTTTTGAATATTGATTTGATAAGTTGAATGTTAATTGGATGAATTTGAAAGTTAATGTGATGTCAATTTGTCGAATTGCATATTATTTGAATATTTTCAAGATAAAATTGAAAAAATTGATATTTTAAGTATAAATTGACAAAATAATAAAATATGCATATTTTGTAAAACTCGCAAATTTTTTTTTAAACATTTTCCAACAAAGGGAAAAATGGTAATTTTTCATTATAATACGGAATTGAAATATGCATTCTCTAGAGCTCGTATAACACAACAGATATCACCGTTAGATTCGTATCGCATAAACTAGTCACCCTGTCGAATTTCATCGAATTCTGAGATAATCAAATTTTTGTACGTGGTTCAAGGCGACTAGGTGGCGAATGACCTTTTAAAGGTCCCCAAAAATGAGTTTTATAAAATTTTCTTAGAATTGGATAAAATTTTAAATAAAATTAATTTGGACTTAAATCAGGATGAAATGAATCGTTTCGGGATGAAAAATGAACCTAGAAGTTAGAAATATGTGGTGCGATGTGGACCACACTTTGAGGCTAATTTTGGAACAATGTAGAAGAATCTAGAAGGTTCTAGAAGATTTTAGAATATTCTTGGATATTTCACATTCTAGAATATTCATCTAGAATATTACTAGGAGTCCTGAAGGCCTATAAATAGGGGACTTGGTTATGGAATTAGGAGAAAAACACATTGGTGACCTCCCAGAGAGAAGGCAAGAGAAGTTGGGGAAAAAGAGGAAGAAAACTGAGTTATCAAAATTTAAACAATGATTTTGAGGTACGGGGTGGTATCCAATATGCTCTTCTGAAACCTCTTTGCAAAGAGTATTTCTTTGATTATCCTATGATTTGTATTCCAACTTGTGCTATCGTTATTTTGAAATTTCGATTGAATGTCGTTGAATATTGTTGTCTCATTGATCATGTTATGCGGATATTGAGACGAGATCATGATAGCCAATAGCCGATGCATTACCAATCGGGAGACCCGTTGAATCGGTTGAAGTCGGATGATTGGTGAGGTGTCAGATCTGTGTTAAGATTCTGTATGATATGTGATATTGAAATATGATATTGTTATCTGTTGATTGAGATACTTTGTGATACTCAATTATTTAATATATTTAGGCTGATTTTAGAGAAAAGATCGGAACGAGATAATCAGAATATTAAAGACGAGGAGATCTCGATGTCATTGATGTTTTAATCACATTGAGAGATTTATGCATATTGACGGATTCATTTGTATTGGGAGATGATTTTGATAAATAAAATTTTATTGGGACAATTAGTGCTCTGTTATTTTTATTTGAGTGTTTTTATATCAATTAACGTCTCCTGAAAGAAGAAAAAAATCGGGGCGTTACATATTTTAGGGGTAAAATTATATTATCCCATTTAACAAAATCATGATCGGTTTAAGAAAATCAGGATCGCTCATAACTGATCCTGGTTTCTAAAATTGGTTAATACACTTTTACCCCTAAATTATAGATAGTTTATTGTTTCATATCTAAAGTATCAATTTTGTCAGTTTTATCTCTAAAGTATTTAATTAACAAATGAACATCACATTAACACATTCAATTCATCAAATTAAAATTAAAGTTCAACAAATTAATATGAAATTCATCAAATTAACATTAAATATCATCCAATTAACACAAAATTAACATTCAATTTATATTGAAATCCATCCAATTAACACTCAAAATACTAAAAAAAATATATTTTTTTCAAATCAACACCAAATTAATATGCAATTTTATCCAACTAATTATTCAATTCATCAAATTAATATCAAATCAACATTCAATTTCATATAATAAACACTTAATTTATCAAATTATCATTTAAATTCACTTAGTTAACATTAAGATTTATCACATTGACATTCAATTTCATCAAATTAATACATAATTCATCAAATTAACACCAAATTAATATTCATTTCATCCACTTTATATTCAAATTCATTCAATTAACACCCAATTAATCAAATTAATATCTACAATAATCCAGTAATAACACTTTTATTCAAAAAGTATGGAAGTTTTGTCAGTTTTATCCCTATAGTATCAATTTGGGCCATAAAGTATTCAATTTTTGTTTAGAGCATTGAATTTATCAAATCAACACTAAACTAACAAGCAACTTTATTTAATAATCATTTAATTCTTCAAATCAAAACAAAATTAACATTAAATTCAATAAATTAACATTCAATTTCATCTAATAAATATTCAATTTCAACTATTTAACATTAAATTTATCAAATTAACATTTAATTTCATCCAATTAATATTAAATTTATCAAATTAATATTTTATTTCATCGGATCCTGATTTTCAAAAATTGGTTAATACACTTTTATCCCTAAATTATGGATTTTTATTAGTTTCATATCTAAAGTACCAATTTTGTCAAATTTATCTCTAAAGTATTTAATTAACAGAAAATTAGCAAATTGATACCACTTTAACTTGTTAATTTGGTGTTAAATTGATGAATTAAATATTAATTTGATGAAAATGTATGTTACTTTGATGTTAATTTGATAAATTGAATCTTTATTGATTTGGAAAGTTAATTCAATGAATTGAGTGTTAATTGAATGAAATTGAAAGTTTGTTTGATTAATTTAATGTTAAACTAGCTGAATTTGAATGTAAATTTAATGAATTAAATGCTTATTAGAAAAAAAATTGAATGTTAAATAGATGCAATTGAATTTTAATTTGGTGTTAATTTGATTAATTGAATATGAATTTGATCAATTGAATGTTAATTTGATATTAATTTGATGATCTTTTTTGGTGATTTTTAGAGAGAGAAGCTCTGTCTTTTCTCTATAATTCCATTCTTATGCCTTCAACACTTCTTCATGACTCTATCCCTCCCAAACCCCCATATCCATTCCTTTCTTTTCCTTCTCTGCGTATTCCTATATCCAATAATCAAGTGGCTGCTTCAAAATCATTGGAAGCAGCTAAGATTTCTTCAGCGATCTCTGAGGTGCATGTCCTTAAAAATGGCCCTTCTTATGCATCTTTCTTCCAAAAACAACTTCATGGCTGTCCAAATCCGGATCCATAGTCTCTGGCCTCTAGGACCATTGTATCGAAGCCAACTAAAAGGGTGCTATTTCTCAATGGGGAAACAACAGTAGTTTGGACTAGAGAAGAAATGGATGAGGCCTTTAAGCTGCTAGAGCTTGTTGTCATTGGTAAGTGTTCATATGGCTACCCTTCGTTAAGTTATATTAGAGACTTTATAAAGTCTAAATGGTTTCTTAAAGGAGAATATTATGTTGGAAGTTTGGATCCTAGACATATACTATTAAAGCTCACACTTCATGAGGATCTTATAAAGTTTTTATTGAAAGAAATAGTCTACATAGATGGCCATTTATTTCATTTTTTCAAATGGTTTCTAGAGTTTGAGTTTGGAACTGAACCAATTATTATGCCCATGTGGGTATCCATTCCTTCATTACCATTACATTTGTTCCCTAGGGAGCATTTAGAAATCCTATTGAGCCCAATTGGAAATGTGTTGGCAATGGACGGTCCAATGCTAAATTTTTCAAGGCAAAGTGTAGCAAGGGTGTGTGTATTGGTAAATTTGTTAAAAGAAAATCCAGATTGAATCAAGCTTGATATGGGTGGATTGAAGGATTGATGGCAAAATATTATTTATGAGAAAGAAAGAAAATATTGTAAAGTTTGTTCCAAGCAAGGCCAAGTGGATAGTGAATGTAGAAAGAATAGGAAAACTGCGGATATAGTGAAAGAAAAAGGTATGAAGCAGGACAAACGAAAGGGGCAAATTGTCTAGGGAAATACACAAAAAATGAAAGAGGTTGTGAAGAAGGTTAAAGAAGCTGTTTTGAATCACAAGTATGACGCAAATCATGATATGCTCATGAACGACATTAACATGGATCCAAAAGGTGTTGAGAATCCAACAGTTGCTATGGAGATTGTAGGGACTGGACATAATAAGTATAAGGTGGCAAAGACCCAAGACAAGAAACAGAAGAGGGAGAGGTGGCTACTGAAGACTAGAAGATTCAAAGTGCATAAGAAAATTTATAAGAAGAAAAGGATTATGAAAGAGAAAGAGAAGATGGTGCTCTTTAAGAAATTGAGGTACTTAAATGGAAATGGGAATGGAGAAGTGCAAGTTAGGCCTTCTAGCTAAGAAAACCATATGCACTTGCAATCTCAAGATTCAACAGCCCATCAGTTGGTAAAAAATGGTGAGAATGCGACACAAACATTATTGAACTCAGAAGGTGGTGATCCTATGGAGGTTATTCCATTTAAGCCTCTTAAGAGTTCTTTGATTTTCGATTCTGGTATGGTAGCGCCCATCAAGAATACAAGAACAATTTCTTTTAAATTGCTTAATCTGAATCATGAGGATGGTGAGATTTTTTCCAGTTCAAATGAATATTTTGATTATGGTTTTGAAGTCTATTTGGTAGAAGCTCCCACTGATTATGATCCATGTGTTCTAAATAAGCAAAATCATGATTCATGGTACAAACCAATACTTGTTACCCAGCAAAAGGTGGATGCAGTTCATCATCGTGTCGACAGTCAAGAAGGGTTCATTCCAACAATGTCCACTGATGAGATTCATCAAGCATTAAAAGCAAAAGACATTTTCTCTAAAGATGATTATGTCAAAGAGCCTTTTGTTCATAAAAATACAAGTGGCTTTACTCAGATGGAGAGGAGGATGTTGCACCTATATTAGATCATGGCTTTTTTTTGGCTGCATCCAAAGAATTGCTGAGAAGACTCACAAATGCTGAGAAGAAAAAGAAACAGAAAGAGGAGGAGCTAGTTGTCTTAACATTGCCATTGAATAATGTTCCAGCTAGAAAAGATTCGTCAAGAATAACTAGATCCAAATCTAAATCCATGTTAGCATTCAAAATTCCAAAACTGAATAATAGATATGGATTCAGGCATTAAGGGAGCTAATTTTTAGGGATTTCATGGAGGTCTTTCAGACATCAAGGGAGCTGATTTTTCGGGATTTCATGGATACCATTCAATCAGTCTTTACCAGTTTAAAGGAGAATTTTAAGGGAGGATTTTCAGCAAAATGGGAGCTGCACATGATCTGTCCAACATTGGAAAGGTCACCAAATCTGCACATGCACATGATGCTGTCCACCAAATCTGGCATTTTTAATGTGAGATCACATGCGGATGATTGCATGTGAAACGTTGGGAAGATCATTTAGGGAAACTACAAGGATTTGCATGGAAATCTTTATGCATTACATGCAATTGCATTTAAATGTAATTGCATTTAAAAAAAACTTTTAAATTTCTTTTACTATGTAAGGGGTAAGGTTTATGTCCTCCCCTATCTTCTTTATAATTTTGTGAAAATTGAGGGTGAGTCCCCCTAGACGGATTTATAATGACTAGAGTCATAGAAGGAAACTTATTTGGGAGTAAGTCTATGTTTAAACTTATATGTAGATACTTAAGTCTATTTATTTTTTAAATCTCAAAATTACCCCTAACGGTGTTAATTTTGTCCAGTTATGAAAAATCACATAGGTTAGATCATTGAGGTATATATGGAAACCCTTGATTGAGTTATATATGAAAATCATTTATTAAATATTATGATAATTAACTGAAGTTTTATATGAAAGTTATATATTCTGATAGTTATATATGAGAAGTTTAGTGTACGAATAAATTGTTGGTCTATTAAGTCAAAATCCGATCACAAAATTTCCTTACCAATAGTAATGTATAATATATGGAGGTTCAACAATGCCAACAGAATTCAGTAACATAAATGTTAATATATAGTAACATTCCTGTTACTATATGATTGAAGTTACAATTAGGATCGTGTTACTAGTACAGTCGTGTTACTATAGTGACACTAATATTACTATAGTGAATTTTAATATACAATTACAAACCTTGAGAAGTATATTATATAACATACACCTTAATATTCACAGTAACATCAAAGCTTTGTGCTCAGTAACACATTTAATTTTACAAATACAAGAAAATAGTTTTTTTATAGTAATATCAACTTTCGAATATTTTAGTAAAAATACGATCCACAAATTAAAATTTTATAAAATTACGAGCAGTAACACACAATCGACAGTTGAATTACGACATTCAACACTAATTGTGAACATCAAGACATCAAATTTTGAACTCCATTTTTCAGTTTACGTACAGTAACATGAAATTTTTTCACAGTAACACAACTAAGAAAAATTCAATTATCTTGAGCAAAAAAAAAAATCAACAAAATCGAAATCTATAATACTTTAATTTAGTACTAATGTATGAATTCTCTTGAATCTTGGTTATAAGGTTAATGTCCACTTTGACATAATTAAATCCCTAATTGTTATTACTATTTTACCATGTTACTATTTTTTTCTGAGCATGTTACTATTTTTTTAGTGACTATGTTACTGTTTTTGTTGAATGTGTTATTATTGTTATTTTTAAATGTTAATGTTTAATATTAATATTTTTTTGATGGAATCTAAAGTAAACTAGAATAGTAAATTGAAATTGTATTTTATAGAATGTAATGAGTTTGAAATTTGAATATGAACGGTTTTTGATAATGCCGGTTTCTTATTTTTTGGATAAGAAAATATTGTGACTTGGAAGATTGTAGTTGGATTTGAAGGCAATTATGAAGGAGATGTATATGACTGGTTATTGTGTCCATAAATGTCATTTATAACATTTCTACAAGAAATGGTTACAATAGTAAAATTGACAAAAAACGGACTTAAAACCAAATAAGTTTCCTTGAGGGACTTATATCCAAATAAGTCGATATAGGAGGATTGACCTCCAAATTTTTCTATAATTTTTTATCAATAAATTTTGCCTACATAAGTTTTAAAAAAAAATATTAATTTGATAAATTAAATTTTATTTGGATAAAATTGCATGCTACTTTGATATTGATTTGATAAATTGAATATTTATTAAATAATTTTGGATGTTAATTTGATTAATTGAGTGTTAGTTGGATAAATTTGAATATAAATTAGGTGAATTGAATGTTAATTCGACATTAATTTGATTAATTTAATGTTAATTAGTTGAATTTGAATGTTAAGTTAATGAATTAAATGTTTGTTAGATAAAATTGAATGTTAATTGGATGAAATTGAATGTTAATTTGATAAATTAAATTTTAATTGGATGAAATTGCATGTTGCTTCGGTGTTGATTTGATAAATTGAATATTTATTAAATAATTTTGGATGTTAATTTTATTAATTGAGTGTTGATTGGATAAATTTGAATATAAATTAGATGAATTGAATGTCAATTTGACATTAATTTGATTAATTTAATCTTAACTAGTTGAATTTAAATGTTAATTTAATGAATTAAATGTTTTTAGATAAAATTGAATGTTAATTGGATGAAAATTGAATATTAATTTTGTGTTAAATTGATGGATTGAATATCAATTCGATGAAATTATATGTTTCTTTCGTGTTAATTTGATAAATTGAATGTTTATTGTTTGATTTGGAAAGTTAATTCAATGAATTGAGTGTTAATTGAATGAAATTGAATATTTATTTGATTAATTTAATGTTAACTAATTGAATTTGAATGTTAATTTAGTGAATTAAATACTTATTATAAAAAAATTGAATGTTAATTTGATAAAATTACATGTTACTTTGGTGTTGATTTTAGTAATTAAATATTTATTAAATAATTTTTAATGTTAATTTGATCAATTTGAGTGTTAATTGGATGAATTTAAATATAAATTAGATGAATTGAATGTCAATTTAGTGTTAATTTGATTAATTTAACGTTAACTAGTTGAATTTGAATGTTAATTAATGAATTAAATGCTCATTAGATAAAACTGAATGTTAATTTGGTGTTAAATTGATTAATTTAATATTATTCAAATGGAATTGTTTATTACTTTGGTGTTAATTTGATAAATTGAATCTTTATTGTTTTATTTGAAAAGTTAATTCAATGAATTGAGTGTTAATGAAATGAAATTGAAAGTTTGTTTGATTAATTTAATGAATTAAATACTTATTAGAAAAAATTGAACGTTAATTAGAAGAAATTGAATGTTAATTTGATTAATTAAATATTAATTTGATGAATGAAATTTTAATTGGGTGAAATTACATGTTAATTTGGTGTTGATTTGATAATATGAATATTTTTTTAAATAGTTTAGGATGTTAATTTGATTAATACAGTGTTAAATGAAAGAATTTGAATATAAATTAGATGAATCCAATGTTAATTCGACCTTAATTTGATTAACTTAATGTTAACTTATTCAATATGATTGTTAATTTATTGATTTGAATGCTTATTAGATAAAATTAAATGTTAATTCAGTGTTAATTTGATGAATTGAATATTAATCAGAGGAAATTGTATGTTACTTTGGTGTTAATTTGATAAATTGAACTTTTATTGTTTGATTTAGAAAGTTAATTCAATGAATTGAGTATTAAATTAATGAAATTAAAAATTAATTTGATTAATTTAATGTAACTACTTGAATTGGAATGTTAATTTAACAAATTGAGTATTTAATCGATGAAATTAAATATTAATTTGATGAATTAAATATTAATTTGATAAAATTACATGTTACTTTAGTATTGATTTGATCAATTCAATATTTCAGATGTTAATTTGTTGAATTGAGTTTGAATTGGATGGATATAAATATTAATTTGATGAGTTGAATGCTTATTATTAGATAGAAGTGGATGTTAATTTGATAAATTAAATATTAATTTAGTGTTAATTTGATAAATTAAATATAAATTGGATGAAATTAAATGTTAGTTTAGTATTGATTTGATAAATTGAGTTTTTATTGGATGTTAATTGGATTATTTTGGATATAAATTGGATGAATTTTATATTAATTAAGTTGAATGTGATTATGTAATATTAATTTGTTAATTACATGTTAATTAAATACTTTAGAGGAAAAATTGACAAAATTCATACTTTATGGCCCAATTAATAAAACGTCCATACTTTCGGCATAAGACTGTTATTAACCTATTGCTAAATATAATAACAAACAAGGATCAGTCAAGACAAAGATCTTGATTTCTTAATTGGTTAATAACACTTTTATCCCTTAAAGATGGACATTTTGTTAGATTGATATCTAAATTATCAATGTTTTCAATTTTATCTATAAAATATTCAATTAACATGCAATTTAGAAAATTGACATCATATTAACCTCCAATTTCATCCAATTAATGGTGAATTCATCAAATTAATATTAAATATCATTCAATTAGCACTCAATTTATCAAATTGACATTCAATTCATTTAATACACATTCAATTTTATCATATTAACATATAATTTATCAAATTAACATTTAATTTATTAAATTAACATTTAAATTCAATTAGTTAACATTAAATTCATTAAATTAATATTTAATTTCATCCTATTAACACTAAATTCATCAAATTAACGCCAAATTACCATTCAATTCATCTAATTTATCTTCAAATTCATCCAATTAATATCATAAATCATCCAATAATGTTTCAATTTATCAAATCAATATCAAAGTAATATGCAAATTCATCCAATTAATAATCAAATTAACATTCAATTTCATGTTAATAGACTTAAAGTTCATAAAAAAATAAAATTTATTCAGCTCAATCGTCTCAAATTTTTGTAGAAAAACGAATTTTAATGGGTTTGAATTTTAATATGTAAATCGACTTGAATTTTAATTGAATTGTACGTACAAAAATTGTTTGAGGTTTGATTGAAAATATTTCTATCCAGCAAGGGAGTAGATGATAATTACCAAAACCAAGTAGTCTTGATCCTAGCCAAGATCAGTAGTTGATCGGTCCTGATTTGATCCCAAGATCTGTGTCTTTGATTGTTAGTGTTGATCGCTCAGGATCGGTGCAGATTAGATCCATAGTCTTGATCGGTACAGAAGGGTGCATCAGTCTTGATTAGATCGATACTCTTGAACGCTAAAAAAGGGTGGGTCGGTCCTGATTAGATCGATATTATTGATCGCCAAATAATGGTGGATCGGTCTTGTAATACCCCAAAACCCACCTTGGACGGCATTACAATCTAAAAACCATTCACAACACGAGAGTAACTAATAATATCCATAATTAAGATAATTTCATTCATCATTCATAATATCTACAACGTTATCTAAAAGAATATGTCAAGCTATGACAACTATATCCCAAAATAATATATCAAACTATGACAATTTCATCTCAAAAGAATCAAGCTTAATCTTGTAGCGAAATAAACAAAATACATTTATTAGTGTACCAAAATATATCCCCTAATCTAAAACATTGAGAGATCAACTCTAGACATCCCCCTCGGGATCCACACTTTGCTTGAATTGTGCTTCCCAAGCCACTTGCTCGTCAACTCTGAGCTCTTCATCTAAACCGACATCTGAGAATGAATAATATTGTAGGGGGTGAGCACTAAGCTCTGTAGCAACATCCCTCCAAACTTAAACAAGGTTTAAAAAACATATAAAAATAGCCGGTCTCATTTTGCAAATATCATATATAACATTTGAAATAAAACAAGGATATTTCAATAGATCTCCAGTTTACGTAATAGTAATAATTAAATGAAGAGATAAACCAATTTCCAAGAAACAAACAATTCTAACATTGAACCACATTCCACCGTTTGTAACATTACCCCACATTGTAAATCAACCACAACTTGTATCTATGAATTTGTACTTGTATCTCAGGCATGATGTATGAGATCGCATGAATCGACACATTGAGAATATCCTGGCCCACACTCACACACCCAATCCTAGCAAGGATCTCCAACTTTTGGGAAGGGCGTATACCAACACAATGGCAGTGACGAATCCAACTCAGGAGTAGTATACTAACCCTCAGTCACGGTACCCGTGAGCGAATAGTGGCTTGGTCCTCACAAGGCACCAACCCCACTACGAGTAGTAGAAAAAATTCAAACCCACACGGAGTAAGAAATGCATCTACCCACTTTACGATACCCGGTCAATGGCCACCCATGGTCATCCCAACATCCTCAAGAGATACAATCCCCAACAAATTTCTCACATAACAATCCAATTCCAAAATTCCCAAAATTTCATGTAGTATTACAATAAAACAATTGAAGAAAATAAGCAAGAGATCATCAACAATATCATTTTGTGGTTCAATATAAAACACTAGAGTTTTTTAAATTGAGAACAAAGAAGAATCAAGATGAAAACCCATTTCTTTTAAAAACTAGGGTTTTATGCCAAGAAAAGAGATTTCATGGTTATCTGTAACGCCCCAAAAACCCCCTTGGGTGACATTACATTCTAAAAAACCATTCACACCATGAGAGCATTACGTAAATTCATCACAACGAAAGTTCATTCATCAACCATTCATATTTTAACAAAATTTGGGCAGAGTCTCCTTTGTATGGGGAGCTTTACCCAAAACACAACCTGTACAATTATATTACAATTGACCACACCGGGTCCACATATGCATAACTATTGACCACACCGGGTCTATTTATCCATCATAAAATAAACATTCATTCATCATATGTCATATCCACAATGCCATCCCAAAAGAATAGGCCAAGTATGACAAATATATTCCCAAAAGAATTAAATTACACTTGCAGTGAAATAACAAAATACTAGACTTTACATGATTTCAAAATAAACTCTCTAGTCTAGTACAAAAGAAATATAACTCTAGGCATCCAGTTCAGGACCCCCGTTCCCCTCTAGGGGAGCTTCCCCATGCACTGGTTCATCTACTTGTAACTCCTCCTCATAGACGAAATCTGAAAAGATATTATTTGTAGGGGATGAGCACTAAGCTCTGTAGCAACATTCCTTCCATACTCATACAAGGTTTAGAAAACAAGTAAAACAGTTCGGTCTTATTTTCCAAAATATCATATAACATTTGAAGTAAAA